>CAAKHC010007397.1:2565-15373 GCA_901007825.1 Macroramphosus scolopax
TGTGTAGGACACTGACAGTGTGTGTGTTTCCCTCCTGGTGGCCGCAGCAGTGGGGTCACAGCAGCAGTGGGGTCATGTGGCTGCAGTGGTTAGTTCATCAAACAGAACAACAACTGGATTCATGAGGAATTTGATGGAAGGAAAGATGCAATGAAAAATTTTCAAAAGAGAATTAAAGAAGCTGGAGCATCATTTTTGTCTCCAATCTGATTTTAGCAAATCCCAATGAACTCATCAGAAACAGGAGGAGGTCCTGTTATTTCACTGTGAGAGAGGTGATTAAACTTTAGAGCAGGTCAGTAATATCACTGCACCAATAAACTGCCACTGAGGGCAATAATAGTTATTTTTAGCAGCTTTGAACTTTTGTTGCTCTTGTTTTTATCTGAAATCAATCACGCGCAGCCTCGATTTTATTCCCACATACTTTCTCAAGTGATCATTACAGGATTGGGGCTCAGTGTTTAATAATTCACTACCAGCTCTCTTGAACTACGTCTTTCTTTCTGTGGTCCAACCGCTTGTCAAGTCCTGGATCCCACCATTCTTAACATCGTTTACGTAGACATTCTGGTTTCTACTCTCTTACTTTCTATGTCTCAAAATTACACCTTTGAAAAGGGCCACCGGCGCTACTGGGAACCTTCGTCCACCAGTTGCCAATATAACTTATTGGACACCTATTTGAATCAAGCCTCATATTTGAAGAATGCTTTTTGTCATCTCTACTTCTGATCCATCTGTAAGATCAAACCAACGGTCTGCAGAAACTCCTTCATGCTTGTATCTTTCCTGGACTCCACTACTGTAACTCTCTCCTATCTGGCATTAATATAAATCTCTCTCCAGCCTCCAACTATAGAATGCAGTGGCTGGGCGTCCAACTGGTTTTAATAGATTACATCACCTCCCCTGGCCCCCGTTTCATTTCAGAATTTAATTTAAGATTTCACTGATTACTTTTAAAGGCTTTCCTGGTCAGCTCCGAGCTACATGGCAGAATACGTGACCCCATATGGGCCAGTCGTGACCTTCCAAACTGAGGAGCGGCTGTTCACAGGTCGAGGCTCCCAGAACCAGTGAGTTCTTTTACATGCTGGCTTCCATGTGATGTCATCTGTGTACAGCTTTTATTCTTCTATGTACTCACTTTTATTGCCTCCGTTATTATGTGAAGTGATTTCCGTCGTCCTTTATTCATTTTTCCTTTTATCCTCCTAATTGTAATTATCCATCTCCATCTAGTTGTTCACACAAACCTTTTATTCTCTCCCGTTTCTATGAATAATCATCTGTTCTTGTTTTACCTCAACTCAACTTCACTGTAACTTTGTTTCACTTTTGTTTGGCCTGTTTCGTGCCTTCTGTTAAAAAGCCTTTTGAGTGTCCCATTTTTGCTTCGTCTGTCACAGCACTTTGTAAACTGTTGTTTACATAATGTTTTTTTATTATCATTATTATAATTTGAAGTGCTAGCTACTTCAAACTGTTCAGTCAAGCCTCAGTGGGCTTAAGACTTAATGAACAAATACTGAATGGCAGTAAACTGGTCCAGATGTGTAAATACAGAGGTTTTGTCACAAGATCATACAACCAATCAAACATACCAGGGTCTCTCTGTCATGTCTGTCCATCCATCGAAGGATCTAGATGTGATCTGGAGCCCAAAGCTTCCTCGGCTGATACTTCAACTCGTTAATATTCGCCAACTTGTGGAGTAGCTGTTCCTGTAATTAGTTGGCCCTGCAGGCTCTGGCCTGAGGCTGCAAGAAACCTTCCTGCAAACGTTTATCTGCCATCCATCTTTCAAGCTGTGCAGGGAATTCAGCTCTCCATGCTCAACCTTCAAAACATAAATAGGTAAAAAGACTGATGTAAGAAAAGGATTTGAAGATCTACAAATACATTCCCAAAGCTCTCTTCTGAGATAAATAAATCTCTGTGAATGATGTCTGCTTCCTGACTATCACAGGCCCCGTGTGTGATTGTGTGTGTGTGTACTGCATGTACAGCATATGTCAGACCTTTTCTCACCTTCCTTTCTGCCGTTTGTCGACTGACTGTTGCTTGTTCTTGTGTGGAAACCATGCGGGACTATGCCCTTTAAATTAAACCATGATGTCTTCATGTTGTCCCGTGTCTTTTCCCTTTTCCCTCAAACAGGCTGCAGAGAGTCCACAAGCACAACTGGAGCGAACGGTCCGCAGCTCAGGACCAGGGTTATCCAATATCTGTGTCTTCTTACTTAACCCCCTTTATAGTCTTGACTTGCTGACAGTTATCCTACAAAACTGAGCACAAAAAACACACGGGAAGTAAAGTTTCTGACGCAAGTAGCGAGTACGCACAGGACAACACCTGCTAACAGTACAGCACAATACAATACACACACCAGCAACCCCCCCAGATGAACACCCAGGTGTTTGTTCTATAGTCAGATACCACACAAATAAATAAGAAAATAATCCTTTTATACATAAAACAAATAGATGTGGTTCCCAAACGTGTCGTCACTGTTGGTGATGCAGCCAGCTCCACATCCATCAGCGTCCCCGTCCCCGGCGACAGGACTCAAATAGTGATGTCACATCAACTAATACAGCGTTTTTCTTGCTTCCCAAAAAACATGAATGAATGAAGTTAGCAAGAGTAAATTTCACGCAGGAAAAAGCTAAAAGAATCTTCTCTAACACGTCGACATGCTATCTAAGATCACACACCGGGGTGGCATTACGCCGCTGGCTCTGCTATTACTGAGATTCCCAGTTAAAATGACACAGTGGTTAGTGGCTGCAGAGCTCTCCGGGGAAAAGACATCTCTCTCGCTCTCTCTCTCTCGTTATCTGACTGTGATGATGCGACTGGGTGAACACACCAGCCGACATCAGAGAAAGGTTCTTTGATTGCCTCGGAGGAAATCCCGAAAGGGGGTAAGCTTTTGATGATGGAGGATGAATGGTGGAGGGAACATGAACATGATAAACATTGAAGAAATAAAAATATAGAAATCAAACCAGACAATGTAAACGTTCCTCATCCTCAGACCTCAAGCCTGTTAGCTCCATGGATGTACATTTCATTATCAAGGAACCACAATGAAGGTTGACCTGTCATACAGTGTCTGTATCACTGCAGCTTCTAGTCGTACTTCAGTCGACCTGAACACATCAGGGAACGTTGGATCAGGTTTAGTTAATGATGCAGCTGCTCCTGATATCAGCTCGGTGTGATTTACTTCTCTACTTTAGGGACAGTTGTTTCAGTCTGATGCAGAACATTATCTGGATGAAGCCATATATATAATGAAGACATGTAAAATGAGTGCAGGCAGGTGACGGCTGGATGAGAGGTGGGCAAGCAGCCGGTTGAAGATAACGGCAGATGGGGATGGAATTATTCACAGGTACGAACCACAATAATAAAACTAGGATTAAATTGACCCGAGGTTGTACGTACCGCACCGGCCGAGACAACGATCTGGTGAAGCATGGATGCAGAACGGCTGTGGACTTACTGTCCAAAGAAAGAGATGATGGGAGCAGCTGTGCAGTCAGACAGGGTGAGGAGGATGAATAATTAGGAGGTGTGAGGGATAAAGTCAGACAGACATGCAGGAACACACACAGGCCACATTCCAACCCTAACCATGTTAAGAAACTCTTGATGGGGAGGAACCCATCGTTCTACACACCAGACCATTAAGGCAGGACAACTTCTGACTGCTTGGTGAGTGCAGGTCAAAACTGTTCAGATGATGATGATGATGATGCATGTGTGATGTACAGCAGACAGACACACATGACAAAGATTAGCTAACCGATACTCCGGGCGTTGTCATTCTCCCACCACAGTTGAACAAGGTTAATGGAGATGAATTGTTAGACACACCTGAGGTGACGTTCGGCCCCTTCCTCGGACAGCACGTGCCGATTGGACTGGATGACACCCTGATGTATCAACCCGGCTTGTAGTCTGAGGATGAGCCAGCCATCACATCCGTCACGGTTCCCCCAACAAGCCCAACATTCATTACTCCAGACCCAGCATCCATCAGTGAGGACGCAGGCAGCTCGACTAACTTAATACGAGTTTGTACATATCACCATTAAACCTCATCGGCCAGTTCAAGTATCCAGCACTCCTCATGGACACAGTAGTGGTTTCGGATATAAGTCCGACCCATAACTGGTTGAACACAATGATGAAGAAGTCTCTTGCTTTAGCCGCAGCTGTACCAGATGCTCCCCGAGTCATCTGTCTCTATCCCTGCTCCTCAACCGGCAGTGGAATTGGATTGGTTAATGAGTCTCATTTCATTCCATAATAAAGCAGCGCAGGGCAGCAGTAGCTGCAGCCGCAGTGATCTTCACTACCAGATGCTTTAATAATAGCGTTGTAACGTTGGAACGTACATTGATTGTCATCTGACAGTTTCATCCTCCGGCTAATGCTAATGAAGCTAACACTTTCTTATTGCTTACAACTGTCTGGTGATACATTGCTGCCTCTTTGTTTAGAGTGGGAAATATCAAGTGCCAAGCTCAGAATTATTTAATAATTAATATAGAAATAGAACCTTTAATGACTGAAGTGTGTCCAGGTTTACATAAAACAAGTGGTTTAAGCACGGAATTTTGTTTTGCCATTAATTTACTTGTAACTCCAACTGATCTGCTTTCTGAGGCCTTTTGCCAGTTGGGCTATTTTAAATTTTGAGTGCGTGTGTGAGTGTGTGTGAGTGTGTGTGGGTGTGAGAGAGAGTGTGTGTAAACCAGTTGCGTAATCAGAACCATTAATTTTGTATTCAACACTACTAACTTATTACAGAACATGTGTATAGAATACTGAGTGACGTGTTTATCTGCAGTCTAAACATGTTGGCTTTAGGATATAGTTTTTGCAAGAACTTGCTCTTCTTCTAATTCCTTCCCGTCAGGTGAATGAGTTGGTTAACATTCCTGCACCAGGAGTAACTAGTTACAGGCAGCATGATGATCATCCATATTCACACTGCTCAACTTGGTCTAAAACTGCCCAGAGAAGTTAATTGGCTTTCCCGCTGAACTTCCGAGATCTCAAAATTGTTCTGCCTCATTAGCATAGGTGCAACACAGAACTGCCGCAGCGCGAGAAATATTTTTCACAGTATGTCATTTTAACTGCCGGTCAGCCTTTAAAGGAGAATTGGGTTTATTCAGGACTGCACTGTGAAAGATGCTGTGAGAAGGCCACAGCCCCGGTTCCATACAAAGATACAATCCAAAGCGTTTATTAAGTTTCAGCAGAATTAGTTGGTGGAACAGTCTGTACCTTCCGATGCTGAAGGGTTGCAGGACAGAATGTCCTCTTTTTGTTGCCTTCGAATTAATTGTGTAGCTGCAGTAGCAGAGAATATATTCTCTGTTCCATGGTCACATTGTGACTACGGTAATTCAGGCCCAGCATGAAGACATGGAATTGTTACGGTGATTGAGGCCCATTTTCACATACATGTCGGTATTGTATCAGAACAAAACCTTATAAAAACTGAAACCATTCCTCAGCTGCCCATTAAATCAGCGTCTTCCAACCCTGGACATGGACAGTTTTCTTTAACGGGAGTAATCGATGTTCCATAGCAACTACAACAGGATGTGCAATGCAGAGTGTAGAGTAGAGATGATCAATTTAAATGACTGTTTTAACCGACAGTAAACGCCCCCCACAGTACAGAATCTCTCAAACGTCCCGTGTCGCCTGTTTAGCCACTCCGACCGACCTGTCGGCCTGTCCGATCGACAGCAGCAGATGTGATGACACTGCGATGACCAATCAGGCTTGTTGGTAGCAGTTTTAGCCAAACCTCATTAACAACGCATAAATAAATAAATAAATAAATAAATAAATAAATAAATACATGAATAAATGTAGAAATTGATACATGTAGAAATAAATAAATAAATAATACAAACATGTGGGAATATACTTATATTACCAATATGTATAAAAGACATATATGGACCCAGATATTTATCTTGACTGAAGATCGAGCAGAGAGCAACTCAGATGCCGCTTATCAAGTGCAGCTCTTCAAGCGGCGTCAGATGATGGCGCTGCACCGTCATCGGCCCCGACAGGGAGAGATTCAAGGGGTTGGGAATCAGTCCCAAAGCTCCCCGCCTGCTCCAGTCGCAATAGGGGGGCCGCGACACAGCATGGTCTGTATATGCAACACCTCCGGAACAGTCTTTCCCCAGAACCCTCTTTTATCACTTCATACCTTTGATTACATGGCAGTTGGTAAAAATATCATTACAAGACGCCAATCTGATAATATTGTAGCTAAAATGAATAAAAGTATACGGTTGGCTGTGACTCCCAAACCTGCAAACTAAAACAAGCTACAAAAGAAATGCAACTTGAAGAATTTCACTCAGTCTTAAAGTATTGAAGACGGACCTCTGTAACAACAGAGCAGCCGACTACTCATCACTAATGGAGGAGAACAAAAACAACCCCAGGTTTCTTTACAGCACTGTAGCCAGACTGAGAGAAGAGTAATAGCTCTATTGAACCGTGTATTCCTGTAGATCTTACTAGCAATGACTTGCTAAGCTTCTCGAATGATGAAAATTCTTGCCATTAGAGAGAAATTCATCACCTCCTGCCCTCGATGGCACCGATCTATCTTCAAACACAGGAGTCATAGAGGTAGAAGCTAAACCTGACCTGCATTTCAATGCTTCCTCTCCCATTGACTGTTGTGAACTAAGCCCATCATCCAAACCATCGTCTTGATTATCAAGGTTAACTTGTTTAATTCTGAGTGGATATGACTGATATAATATTTCAACCACAAATGATCTTCAGGTCAAATCCGTCTTTAACACACAATTAATGATGAGACGTCTCAGCGCTATCGTCCTAAATGAGTCATCTTATATGAGAGAATCATTATTATAAGTTTTATGAACTATTGAAAAAGACAGATTGTTGCACTTATCTTATTTTATCTCCTTTCGGCTGTTCGCTCAAAGATCTTAATGCGATATCCCTCAGTTCAAAGGAGGTTTTGATGGAGCGATGATGCACTTGATAACTTGCTTTCAAGAATGGGCAAGTGTGCAGCGATATCCCTGATTCGTACCTGTCAATGAGGTTTCCTCACCGGTTGTTATGTACGAGCTGCTGTGTGCAGGTTAGCAGCTCAGCTTGAAAGCCGCTGATGGATTGTTACCATCTCACTTTGAAGGCATCATCGGGTGATGACACCGTGTTGAATTAATTGGCTGATTATTCCCATGCCGGTGGTAATTAGTGCTTCAGTATAATGTAACTGATCTAATGCGGTGGGTTTGGTGCAGGATGTACGTGATAAGCTGACGGCTTTTGCATCAAGTGCATTTAACCCCCCCGTGGGGCAGGTCTGCGGTGAGACCTGGACTCATACATCCACTATTTTAATTAAACAGCTCAGAAAAAAACGCAATAAGAGGTTACAGAAAGCAGCTGGTCCCAAAATGATATTCATGTGTGCATTATTGTAAAAGACTCGGAGCTGAAGACTTCTTCTGTGAAGTCTCGCATTAAATCAATTAAGTCTTTGGCCCCTGACATGCTTCGATTTTCATTATCAGTGTCTGATAACATCAAATAAAAGACATATCCTCATTTATTGAGTGACTGTCCTGATTACTGATGGTAGTAGCTTTAGCTTATATTAGCCTAGCACCACTTATCTGCAACAGGTCTCTCCGCTCTTCTAGTGTTTTTCTTCAGGAAGGTTCTCTGGTGTCGGGTTTCCTCTCCTATCTGACTGTCAGCACCGGTCCAAATGGTCGCTGCTACCACAAACTAAAGAACAATATTTTCCTTCTACTAACAGCCTTTTCAATAAGGCCATGAGGGTCCCACCAAGACCCTTATCCCCTTAAAATGTACTTGACTTGACATCTTTTTAAATTATAACCATCAACTGTTCAACCCAACAGTTATTTAAATTAGGAAATCAGCTCAGTAACTGTTCTTCCAGGTGGTGAAATCTATTTCAGATATGGTAGGATGGCAGTCAAGTGTGACGTCTGATGTTTTCTGTTCTGCATTTTGAAGTTTTGGACTTTGTTTGGAGTTTCTGGGGCCGGTAGGAGGGCTCATTAGCTGAATGTGACCTGGGGCCCTCAGGGAGGTCAGGAACCGCTCGCCGCCCTTGAGCAGACCATCCTGGTGAAGGTCACTTCATACACATCATTCACTCTTTATGTCCACCAAACCCTTAGAGAAAGACAAGTGTCACAGGTGCAATGTTGAAGTGAACCAGTCACTGGAAGCTTCAGAGCTGGAGAAGGTGACTTCACACAAATGTAAAGTACGTTATAGTTATTTGGATTCTTTAGGTGTGGACCAGCTCCTGTAGCTGTTTTATTCAGGTATGATCTGGTGCAATGCTGGCAGTATTACTGATGTTAATGTACTGTTGTACCTGCTGATCATAATGATCTGTTAACTATGAGCATGTTATCGGCTATATTGTTCTCGTTGTTGACCTGCACAGATGGGGAAGCAGGCTTCCAGTTTGAAACATACTGGAATCATCCTTTGCATCCTTGGTATAATTCGTTTATATAGTTTAAGGTAGCAGGTACTATGTAACCCAACCGTTGGCAAACACGCATGTTGAAAGAACCTTCAGTATTCCAACCAGTCGACTGTCTGTCCCGAAGCGCTGAAATAACTGGACACCATCCTGACTGTAGGGAACATCTACTGCACATGCATGTGATGTGCACATGTATGTGGGTGCATTCGTGCTCACAGGCATGAATTAAGTGTCCCAAATATGGTCACCCTAATGTTGCCACTACTATTTAATGCATCCTGTTCAAGGCTGGAAACAAATTACATAAATTGAACTGAAAATAGTGCTGAGACCAGCAGAGAGAGGCCAAGACGAGGAGGCGCTGCTGCTACATCGTCAAATCAACCAGATTGTGGGACTCTAGGCCAAACAGATGGCAATTGGTGGTGTAGCTGGCTGGTGTCCCATCACATCACCTTGGAGTGGTTTTCTTAAAGGAGAACGTCTTTGGAGGGTTGACAGGAGAGTACTTCCCTCCTGTGTTGTGCTGCTATAAAAGCAGAATATCCCTCAGCCTCTGGACTGAAGGAGGTGGATCATTCTTAAGACTACGTTAACCTGTTGTTAAGGATCTACAGAATTCCTCCTTAAAGTCAGAGCTGCATCGTACTATTTTACTGTTCTTCTCCTGCTTTTGGAATAAAAGCACACTTGGCTCAGTTTGGTCCCTGCATGTGAAAAATGATATGTGTGTTTGACGTTGATTACACAACAGCAACAACAACTATGACAACAAACACTTTCAGAATTCTCTTCTCAGGTAGACAGGATCTTTTTTTGTTGAGCGACTTCGTGGAGACGAGTCTCTCGCAGGCGACTCATAGCTCTTCAGTCAACGGTATAAAAGATTAGATTGTTATATATGTGGACGAGTCGGATGAAACATGTTACTGTGGGTGTATGTTTGACATATTGCAAACACGAAAATATGTCTGCATGTTTTGAACATGCAAATCACTGGTATGTCCCTTTAAATGTCAGAAGGGGACCAAGTGGGACGTCCATGCTGCTGTGTTTTGGATTGCTGGTGAACAGTAGCCTGTGCACACATCAGTGTAGCCTTAATAGATACTTTACTGCTTTTCTGCCCCCTAATGGTTTAAATGTGTAAATGCACATTTAAGACCACTATACCAACCTGTTCTGGACATGAAATTGCTAGAAAGGATAGAGAGGCAATACAACAAAGGACAATAATTAGGGCCTGAGCACAGTGGAGGACCTATTGAATCTTGGTAGGTTCGATTACAGTGCGCCTGAAGGCGGTTACGATACGGCGAATGCTGCACGCCCCGACACGCGTGGGGTGCGAGGGCCCGTTCAATTAGTTATAGTTGCCTTGCTTCTGTCTTTGAATCCAACATTGTAATCTAAGTAGAAGCTGTTCATACCATTACACGTGTGTGTATTATAACATGAGACCAGCGCTTTGACTGGGCAGCCATGGATAAAATTATATTCATATCACTCTCTGTGTACACACCCCTTTACAGAGCGCTTATCATTATGTTAATTTATGAGGTTTAACCCCAGTCTCAGCTAGTCAAGCCGTTATTAGAGCTGAGTTTATGAGCCACCCAGTCTGCCTTGGTGAATTAGTCTCTGAGTAAAAGGGACCAACAATACAGTTAATGACTACGGACATAAAGTGAGAACGGGTTAAAAGTATTCCTTTCTGTGCAGCAGATGAAATTTGATTTCATTCAGATTATTGGAGTCTTTGAAGATTATGAAGAACATGGTTATCACTGTATTAGACATGCTGGTGAGGAAAGGAAAGGACCAATAATTGATCCTTGTTGGTAAACAGTTATATACGTATATATACTGTATGTATATATATATATTGTACAACTCGTAACCTTATCCTACAGGTGAATGTATCTGCAATTATAATTGTCCTCCAGCTGAGATCTTGCTGAGAGTCAAGCAACACTATAAAGTTGCAGTGGGACATCTGAACTGAATAATAAAACATTCAGAAAAGCTCCTTAAAGCAGAGAGGAGTTGTTGGCTCCTCACCAAGAGTGACTCGTCTCCTCATGTGCTTTGATGTAATGTTATCTTGAAAACAAATTTAAATAACTTTGCTGACTTGCTTGACAACTTTTAAAGCATAAAGTTTTTCATCTTACTCTTTATTTGTATGTGCTTGCTCTCTGCAGCACTGTCACAACATCTGCGTCCTCAGCCAAGTAAACGTCCATATTTTTCCATCTTTAAATAATCTGTTTATTCCCCCGGAATGCTCTTATACTTTATTCTCCTTGGAGGATGCTGGGAGGGTGTCAGTGTGCAGGGGGCGATCCACGGCCCCTTTCATCTCTGCCTTTCATTAATTATTCAGTCCCGCCAGCAATTCACCTGTTTCCTTATCAGGCCGGCTTCCAATAATTATATTCCCTGTTATACATACTACGTTTTTTACACACACACACACATGCACACGTGCGCGCACACACACATACACACACACACACACACACACACACACACACACACAAAACAGTGTTTTTGAAAACTGATATATGGACAGTTGGTCAATCCATTTTGTGTTTGTATCAGAGCAGGGTGTCCAAACTTTTTCAGAGAGGGCCAGATGCCAGGGGTCAATAGCCCCTTCTGACATGTTTTAACCACAAACTTTATATTCAAAATACACTGTTATACAACAATTTTCATTGTCACAATTGTGTTTATTTTTCAAATGGCAGTGCAACCAAATATATGCCACTCGGAAAAACTATTCTGCCTTTCATTTATATCTGGACAGTCAGATATATTTTACAAGATCATTCAGGTACATAATATAAACAGTCAAATCTTATTCAAGAATTTAATAAAATAAGAACCATAAGTCCAAGTGTATTCATGGACTGTGCTTTTTTCCGCACTGTTAATAGTGATAGATATTAACATTCAAAACAGAAACAGGTAACTTATACGAACACTAATGAGAAGGCTGATACTGAGATCTGGAGGTCAGTAAACAGGCAGGTCTGGTTGTAAGTGGGAGTCACTTAGTCTTGGCTTCAATCGGTTGTTATTTAAGTTCTTGACAGAGAACGTCTGCTCACATTAATATGAGGAGCCGAATAAACTCAGCATTTTCTTTGCAAACGTTCGCATTTCTGGAAACCTGGTTTCATCCAGTTACCATGAAGTCAACAAGAGAAAGCTGTGAGAGTTTGGGGGAGGGTTCACATTAAGAGCTGTTACAAAGCCTGAAATCATTGAGTGGTGCTGCCACCATGCGGCGAGAGGAGGAATTGCATTTTAAAGATTTGTTCTGTTTGATAGTGCTACTGGGCCCGAAATAATACATTATAGGACCGAAGCTGTGGGCCGTATGAGACTTTGAACATGCCTGTAGTAGAGGGTTTGGTTCAGTCTGTGATGATGAATATGATCAGTTACATTGATTACATACACTATTAATTGAATGCATGAAAGTATGTTATCAATATTACACTGGAACAATTATCTGCATTTGGTGTCTTGTTGATAGCTGAGGCATTGTAACAATGTACCTTGTTGCGTCTTATCTATCTGAGTGTGGATGTGATAGAGAAGCAGGGGGAGACGGTGCACCTGACTATAACCAACTGTGCGGAAGACCTGCTGAAAAAGCAACATTGACTATTTACTCTCAGTGGGAACCGCTGAGGCTGCGTGTAGCACACGATTGTCAGCTGATTGGGAGTCACCGAGCTCTGTTCCAAATTGCCCTTTTGTTGTTGAGGAGCTGGAGTGTACCTGTGCACCTGCCCAAGTCGCTGTAGAAGCCATTGATTTTCTTCTTTTTCCCAGCGGTCAGCCCTTTTCCTCAAATCAATGGTCCTGAATTGCTTTTTTACCACTAAAATGTCAGGTGGCAACTGGCGGAGCATGAAGGGCAGAGGGTGCTTCAGAGAATCTTTCCAGGTTTTAGCTGCACGGAATGAGGCCGGAGTCTTTTCGAAGAGAACTTGGAAGCATTGGAGGCTGACAGAAGAGATGGCAGCAGAGGTTGAACCAAACATCCACCACAACCAGAATCTATTGTCATGGCACGCACGCACGCACGCACGCACGCACGCACGCACGCACGCACGCACGCACGCACGCACGCACGCACGCACGCACGCACGCACGCACGCACGCACGCACGCACGCACATGAAAGACAGGATCAGAATAGTTGCACATGTCTTTC
>CAAKHC010007398.1:10222-23956 GCA_901007825.1 Macroramphosus scolopax
TGACACCTGGACGAGAACTCTCTGCAGCTGACTTGGAGTGTTTGGAATTGCCATTCTGCTTGGTCTTCTTCAAGGACTGGAAATTGTCACTGTCTGAGTCTACAATCAAAACCAGAAGATTATCAAAATGAATAGAATTACCATAATGTGCAAAACGTCATTGCTTGTCTTGAAGCTGAACTCAACTATTTTAAAAAGACTTTGCAGGTGTTTTTAATATATTACACTTCTTTATCACTGCATTGTAATTCCAATGCTTTTCTCTGTAATGTCTTCATCCATTGATTGTTTTTAAATAACTTCTTAATAATAAAATTCTGGACTTTAAAAATAACTGATTAAAGATCCATGAGTCTTGAACAATTGTTTATTTAAAAAATATATCTTCCTTAATTGTTACGGAGGTAAATTAATTAATTACGACATGGATTTCAGGTCGTGTGGCGCAGGCAAGAATGTATGTTTGCAACATGGTGATAAACCATAGTCCTTTTACCTGTTTCGGACACGTACTGCACAGGATCTCTTTTCGGTGATCGCTCTGCCTTGACGGTCTTCGGTTTCTCTTTGGGGGATTTTTTTGTCTTCTTTGCTGGCTCATCTGAGTCGGAGTCTGGGCAGACACAAAACCAAGCCGTTGATTACAGCTGATATGAACATATGATCACACATTTGAAGGATCATTGTTTTCCACAAAACAAATTTGAGGGACATCTTTGAGAATCACTTAAAAACAGTTGACAATATTGTTTAACGACCTTTTGAGTCTTTTGTGACCTTGAAGACTGGTCTATCAACACAGATAAAATATTCCAAGTGAATTATGAAACAAAGTCGCAACTTGAGAAACAATTTAAAGATTTCTTTTTTACGAAATAGATCTGAAAAACAGATGCCTATCGGTGACATAAATGTAATAACACATGAGGCACAAACTGAGGCTCATCAATGTCTGAAAAAAAAACCACTGCAAAATCACAATTACCTGAGACGATGATTGCATGCTTTCTCCGTTTTTTCTCATTATCCTTGGGTTTCACATCTGTTTTCGAGCCTTTAATCTGAAGAATAAGTTACGAATAAGATGATTATGAATAAGACAAACAGATTAGTCATTATAGGAAAGTGGAGAGTAGATAATGTAATTTTTCTTACTTTATTGGTCTTTTTCTTTTTCACGTCCTCGTCTGAAGAAACAGGATTCTTCTTTTTTGTGACGTTTCCACTTGTTACTGGTTTCTGCACTGCAGGTTTAACTGATGGTGCAAAGAAACGCCTGATATCCTGCGTACACACACAGTATGTCAACCTGTTAACCCAACTGTATCCACACACTGAATTCCAAAACTTTTGCAAGACTTCCTACTCGGACTATACAGGACAAATCTGCATCATCTTAACTAGTTTAGAGTTTTGTCAACAAAACGCCAAGCTGTTTCGTGATAACGGAGCACAAGGTAAGCCCAGGATCCCCTCCACACATGTTTTAAGGCATTCAAAGAATTATGTAATAAATACTTTAGTCTTGCTAACTTCTAATATGCACTGACAAGCTAACACTGCGCAGTTGACTCGCGTCCAAAAAGCAATGAGCAGACTTAGCAAGACAACAGGGTTGTTTTACCTATGTTTAATTTTTTTTTTTTGTATTGACAGTTTTGCCTCAGAAGGAATATACAATTGAAATTTTGAACATACCATTATGAACGCGTTTTCTCTTAGTTTTGGGTCAGATTATGTCGGAGGAGAAAGAAAATCGCGCAACTGCTTGGCGCGAAGCAAGATTTCTCGTCGACGGGAGATGACGCACAACCGGGCGGTAGTTTGTGTACGTCATTCAGAGTCTGCGTCGGTAACGGCCACAAAAACTTAAATGTGTAGACTCATAATGACTCAAATTGAACTCATAATAATGTAGAATAACAAGAAGACAACCAAGCATAATCTTCGGCTTATTTATCATTGGAAACAGACTCTGTCTCGTTCACATTAAAATTAATTATTTAATGGATAATTTCATGTTAGAACTCAGGAGGCCAATTCGATATTACTCTGTCATTTTTATATTTCTTTGATAAATCTCAAACTCAAAATACCAGAAAACAAAGCAGAAATAAACAGGGGCATATGTGGAGGGGATCTTCAAGCCTATCCAGCAGTAACCTTACATACTTCAGAAGAAACTGATGCACTGATTATTAGGCCAAGGAAGTTATTTGTCTCTGTTTCGAGGACTACGTAACTACTAGGCCAATTTTCACAAATCTTGTTGGGAGAGTTATAGCATGGGCTCTTGGGTTTGGTTAAGGTATGGCTCTTAGTGTGCATTTATAGCATTGTGTGATATGGTTATGCAGAACAAACCTGTTAGCAAGCTCAAGCTCAAATTGTTAATTCTTCGTCACTAAGGGATGCAATGACGAGGTCGGTCAACTGAAGCTGGAGTGCTTTTATTGAGAGTTCTGAAAATTTCTAGAGATGAACAGTTGAAAGAAAGCAGTCTGTTGCTTATTGAAATATCGCTTTGCACGTTCAAGTGCATGTATTATTCACATTATGATTTTTTCATGACATTATGAATGAGAAAGAGTCAATCACCTGCTGATAATTCACTGATCACTAGTTTTACAATTGGTTTAAAAAGGCCACAAACTACCGGAACGAGGCGACTTTCCAAACATAAATTAGTCCAAACCTACAGTAGATGGTGTGGAATTCTGCTTCCAAAGCATCTAATTGATGTCTTGCACATAAAACGCACAATCTACATCAGTTGCTACAGAGCTTCATTTTCAGACTTAAGTCTCAAATTCAAGTGTTGCTCTTCAATGTCTTTATAGCATCATTGCTAAAATGTTGGAGGATAACAGTAGATAAGATTTATTCCTCTGAAACAGATGAGTCAGTTTCATGGGGATCCATTCAGTTGTTGAGGTATTTAGAAAGTTGGGGACATCTCTCCAGCTACGTTTTTTTTCCTACTAAATCCACTCATACGGTGAACGATTAAAATAAAAGATGACAAAACAGAAAGTATAATTGGAAAAGCTGATCGATTTATTTGTCATAACAGAACATGGTGAACGGTTATTCAGTATCGAGCTCCACCACAGTGGTTCTCTCGCTGACATAGATGCCGTCCAAGAACTTCCTGATGTCCTTCTTTCTGACCGTGGTGGCTTGTTGGATCAATGCCGCTGAAAAGACAAGAAGTGGAGCATGTGAGGAGGAGAAGCAATCACATGCAGAAAGGTTTAATAAAAGCATTAACATCTTGAAGTACTGGGGCTTCCCCGTCCGCAGCTTGAGAAGTTTGGTTTAGTTGGAAAACAAAGATATAACTTCTAACTCAGATGCATGCTATGGTTAATGTTACATGCAGACAAACTGAAGTCATCACAGACCAAAATGAAACAAGCAAACAGGGCTGGGCAAGAGTTCATTATATTTAGGCTCTGAAATCCATGTTGATGTGATCTTTTACAGTTCTACAAAACTGGTAAAAATCATTTCAACAACAAATTCCAGTTGAACGATTAGATTTCCGTCCCAGACCAACAGTTAAATTTGTGTGTGTCAATTTACAACTGATATTTCATTTAGATTCCAGTCAGCAGCTCAGTTCACAAAATTGGATTTTTTAGACACTGAATCAATAAGCTGAACAGTTATTCAAATCAACAAGAGTAAAATCAGCAATTATTGATTCTTTTTTTTAAATTTCTCAAACAAAAATACAATTTTTAGTAATTTCTGATGTGTAGACAGTTTTGATAAATATCAGATTTGATAGGTGTACCTATAATACCCAGCCCTAAATGGGATTAGTAACAGAAATCCAGCACATAATACAAATAGTATAAAATCTGATGACATTACTGGAAGGACAAGACAGAGGAATTAAAAGACAAATGAAGAATTAATTTGCAAACATAAGCCATTCTTAAAATAGAGAAAGATTTTGTTAAAGTATCCAAAAACATTTACTATAATTTATAAATCCACTCTTCAAATATCTTCACACCACCGGACAGACATGCAAAAATAGAAAAAGAGAACAGAAGACAGAAGACAGCTCCCCTGCGGGGCATGAGGGAGGATTTGGCGGCATCTTCTAACCTCTACGATGCAATGTAACTTCTAGTTCTGTGGTTCCACTACTGTTCCCTTCTCAGACACGTAAATTCCATCCAAGAACTTTCTGATATCCTTATTTTTGACTGTGGTGGCCTGCTGGATCAGAGCAGCTGGAACAGAGAGAAGTTGGGGTGATAAGCAGCACAACACAGGGATCAGTCATTACAAAGGAGGGTGGAGATGGAGGGATGAACAACATTCTGATAAAGAGTCTACTACAAACTACCAGGTGGCAATTGTTTGGCTCTGTAGTCAATTGCACTGCCAGAAGCAACAAGTGAAAGTGTTTGTAAACCAAAATAAAATCATTTAGTGTTCGTATATCTTTTGTACTAAATATCTGGCTTATAGACTAAAACCCAAAGACATCAGGTCCGTACAGAAGTCATGTTAACACTGGATTGTTAACTGCTACTTCGTTGAGGCACAAATGATGCACAATCACTACTATTGATAGTACAATGTGCTGTCGTACAGAGCCAAAACAAAAAGGGCTACTTTCCTACTTAAACAGTACTGCAAACCAGTGAGGCCAATTGAGGAGACACTTGAACGACAACAGCTCTTGCTGGAGAACACATCTCGATTACCAAAATTGTATTTTGTTTACTAATATGCGGAACAAATTTTTTTAATACATTTTCAGATGACTTGGGTCAGTGGTTTGCAACTGCAGGATCACAAGGTAAATCTTTCATGTAGTCTATCAAATTATCCGAGCACATATTAATGAAATGAACAAAGTGTATCTTTGTCTGCTAATGGGCAACAGGAAACTAACAATTAACCAGTCAGACCCTGTCCAGGATCTTCTACCATACGTTGGAGCTGATTTGTGAAACAAGCAGTAGAAACCAGCAGTCAAAATTAATTTGTTTTCTACATTAGAACAGGAAGCCCAACAGTTGTGTGTGTGTGTGTGTTTGATTAACATTGTCTTCATAGTCTATAGTTTTAGAGAATGTGTTGCCAACCTTATGTAAGTAACATACAATCCAATCGTCCTCTGCATTGATATGGAAACTATTTTAGCTTGACTCCTTTAACTCCTGAATCAGCTTTGGTTTGATAGAATATTGAGGTATTTCACTTGACAGCAGCATCACTAAACTGAAAGATCAGGGATCCTGCTGCGTTTTAGTTCAACCGATACAGTTCGAGTCTATCGAGGAGCAGACTCTTCGACACTGAGAAACAAATATTAGCAGGGGTGGTGTAATGAATACCTTAGGCCTAACGTGGAGAGAAATCAATGCATCATGAAAAAAATGCTGAGCAAAAAGTGGCAAACATACCGGAATTTGACACCAGCTCAATATCGTTACCCTCCAGCACCAGCTCATCCTTCTGTGCTGTTGAGACTGTGCACACCACACCTGGGATAAAGAAACAACAATTCTTATCAAAATGAAGACCAATAAAATCCCTTGTAGAGCACTTTTGATATTAAGAGCAGAACAAAGTTCTTCACAACTTCTTTCATTTATAAACTGTTAGGGTCTACTTCCAAAGCAGCTGACCTGATTGTCAGGGACACTTCAGGGTTTGTTGTTTTCTCACCTCAACATGACAATGACATCAGCGATAATATAGAAAAGCTAGCTCTATCAATTTTGCATTCCAAATAAGATTTCCCTAACATGAACACCCACCTGTCCTCATTCTGACACGGCGGATGTACTTCTCGCCAAGGAAGTTCCTGATCTCCACCATAGTTCCAGTTTCCTGAATGACGACGTTGATGGGGAAATGGGCGTACACGGAGCGCATTTTGTACCGGAAACCCTGCAGTCAGTCAGAAGCAATAGAGACACTGATCACAACAGGGAATGGCGATCCAATCAAATTCTCCAACAAAAGCTGGCATGAGGCCATACGGCCACACAAAAAAAAAAATCAGAACTACAATATACATTAACCCCCAATGGTGGAAGGGAAGAACTGGCAGCAAAACGCTGGCAAAAGGCTGAATCCAGCAGTTGACACAAGTACAGTCGGACACAGTCATGACCTCAAACTCCAAACAAGTTGAAACGTAATCTCACCAAAGTAACTCCCTTGATCATGTTCTGGACGTGGCTGCAGATGGTGCGGACTGTGGCCAGCTCTTTCCTGTTTCCCCACCATTTATCCACACGCAGCTGAGGAAGAAGGCACAGTGACTCAATCCATAATCATTTAACTGATACTGAACCAATGAATTTGTGCTAGTTTAGAAGGCCGTTTATCTGATATGTAGTGTTTACTAGGAGCGGAGAACACTTGGTCAATTTTTCAGTTGAATGCATTCTTGATACATCGTTTATTAAAGATCAAATCCTGTATTTAGAGTATACAGTAATAAGTCACACAATGACTAATGTTTTGTTAATTCTTCAATTGTCCGTACCTTCTTCTGTTTCTTGCCCAGCAGACTGAGCTCCAGGTTGATGTGGTTAAACTCCCGGACGAGTTTCCCACGGGGCCCCTTGACCATCACTGTCCGCCCCTTCAACCTCACCTCGACTGTAACACCACACAGCAGAAAAAAAAATGTCAAAAAAAGTATAAGAATACAACACTAGTAGGAGAAAAATACAATTTCCAGCATCTCCACCATGAAGACAGACATCAGAAAACCTAAAACTGAAGAAGTTACTTACCATTGTCGGGGATGTCGACAGTTTGACTGCTGAGAATGGTCTTCATTCTGTGGTGCAACACAAAAAAGGGTTATGCGACACAAACCAACATGTTTGAAGTTCTTAATTCATTGCACTGTTATGGCAGCTGTAAAACTTGGGTTCAGATTTAAGGACGACAGGCTGTATGGGGCAGGCGTGGAAAACGTAACAAAACCGAGGCAGGATAGTGTTTGTTGGCTCGTTTCTGCCATTTCCTCAGTACTGTCCTAGTTTAACGTTGAAACGTGTAACTTACAAATAAAGAGTGATTGCGACCACACTGCGTTGATTCAACTAGCATTAGCCCCAATGCTAATGAAACGCCAACTATACATAAGGCAAGGAGTCTCCGTGTACAACAGTGAGTACAAACAATTCTACAGCCTGTTAGTAAATTTAATAACCAACTTAGTTACATACTACAAACACTGTCTTTTAATATCAATCATGTCCAGCTCGCCCTTAGCATTGATAGGGTTGCAATGTCGGCCCACATACGGACATCTCGATCACTGCATTTACAACCAATATATTTCTCAATAAAGCTAATGTAGAGGCAAAATACAGCTAATGTTGTAAAACACATTGTTGGCCGCATCGAGTAGTTAATGTTAAAATCAAAAGTATATTTAATTGACACAGATGGGCTTAGATGAAATCCAAGGAACAAATTTTCGGCTATCCTCACCTCGCCGGTAGCAGAGGAAAGGAAGAAGGAAGGACGTCACGACGCTGTTGTACCGTACGTGCGTACCGTCCGCAGGGATGATAAATCAATCGAGGAACTCATGAAATATCACAATATTTCAATCAATAGGCGAGTTGTTGTCCAGGGAGCAATGACGAAAAACATTCAATGACAAATTTAGAAGAAATAGCAGTTGACAAATAGAAGGACGTCGTTGTTGTTTCTAGCAATAAGCTACATATCCTGCGAATTTCCAGGTCAAAATATTCGATTTCATCATCTTGTATATTGTGGCTTGTGAGGTGGAATTATAGCACGTTGTTGTAAATTAAATTATAAAATTTCTAAATTAAAATGGACCACTAAACCCTGCTAAAACAGTATGGCACCTTCATTAAAGGTGCGAGGATGTTGCATGGAATAACATTCACATTCAGTTCTTCCCATTCTGTCGTCATCACCTGAATGCAGCATCAGACCTAAGCAGCCGTTTGTCGAGTTTCGTTGCTTATGACGGTCGAGTGGTAGCTAACGTTATGGCGCTGCTCAAACAAAGTTGTTGTGTAGTCGGTCGTTTCCCCACAAACCATCTATGGCTGAGTTCCAGAAGCAGTCCGCATGTCAGTATTTCCACTTTCTGCTTAAATAAGGGGATTGTATTCATGTTGTAGGTATAACGACCTACGATCGGTCATTCGACTGGTCACGGGCCTTTAAGTGTTGCTTGCTGTGTAGGTTTTGTAACTCAGCTGTCATAACAGCCAGACTCATAAGAACATTTGTTATTGGACAGTGTGTAATCGTGAGAGAGGACTCGGGTGCAGCAGTCAAATCAACTAACCCCCAGTCCGTCCTCTGCAGGTTTATACCAGCAGCCTGTCAACTGTGGCGAAGTCCTCCCCGACTCGTCCTGACAGGAAGAAGGAGCTGCTCGGTGATGACGGACCTGCACTGCACGACTTCATTTCAGGGGAATTGTCTGAGAAAAGCAACTGGGTAGAATACAAAGGCGAACTGAAGAGGCAGAAGGGCGAGAGGTGAGCTGGATGTGTTCAACATGTGTGAATCTTCTTACAGGTTCAGAAACACTTCTTATTCTGTCTGTGAGTAAAGAGAGACGTCATGAGGTCCAAAGACCAGATCAAACTTAAACATTATCTACCCGGGAAATTTTTAGAGGTGGTGTGCAACACAGATCCTCTTACACCTCGTCTTATCTTCATGCTACGTAGTAAACAACAACCTTGACCTTACTCCTTTAATGTGTGCGGCACCTCTTATTCTAGAAGGATAACTCCTGTTGTAACTCATTAGAGCTCTATGAGTCCAAACATTTTGTTTCTGTAGCATCATTTCTTGTAACAGGCTCCACTGTGTGTAGGTCAGTGACAAACCTCCACAGGTCGAGCTGTGTTACACTGTCAAGCTGCAGCTGACGTTAAGATGAAGTCGGTCAGTCTTATCTCATTTGATTGGCTCTGCTGTGTGTTGTAACAGGCTGAGACTTCCTCCTTGGCTGAAGACCGAGATCCCCATTGGAAAGAACTACAACAAACTAAAGAGCACACTGAGAGACCTCAAGCTTCACACAGTACGTTTTACAAATTATGGCAACATAAAACTGTGTAGCTGAGCAGTGGGCTATATAGAGAGATATCTTGCCTTTAATTGATCACTAAGGTGCTAATAGAGAGCTGAAACCAGAAGTTGAGGTAAATTCTAGTCAGGACACAGTTTCAATGCCAAAATCACACAGGTGTTGGAAAGCGGTGCATGTGGAGTGAAAATTGAATTTGAAATCAGGGTCCATCAATTTATAAATATGTATCTGCGTGTTTCATTAGGTATGTGAGGAGGCCAGGTGCCCTAACATCGGAGAATGCTGGGGAGGAGGAGAGTATGCTACGGCCACAGCCACCATCATGGTGAGTCTCCTACTATGCTCAGACACACAAAAACGTGTGATGTCAGAATCACATGGCATGAGTATATCTGGTTGTTCTTATAGTTTCCTAATGAATTATGTGTTCCAATCTCATGACATATAAGGATTTTCTCTGTGTTTAGCTGATGGGAGACACATGCACCCGCGGATGCCGATTCTGTTCTGTAAAGACAGCCCGTCTCCCCCCGCCTCTAGACCCTGATGAGCCCTATAATACAGCCAAGGCCATCGCAGCCTGGGGCCTGGACTACGTGGTTCTGACCTCAGTTGACCGAGACGGTAATATCTGACATGGGATTCCCTCCTCTGTTTCTTTCCTTGGTGAAATCTAAACGTAGCGGTCTCTGAAAGTCTCAAGGATTTCAAAAGTGCCAGTCCAATAATAACCTTTTCTATTGTTTGCACATGTTTCCTTTTGGCAGATATTGCTGATGGAGGAGCGGAGCACTTTGCTAAGACTGTTTCAAACCTGAAGGAAAGGTAAAATCTCTCATCATTCTAAGCTATCTAATTCTTAGCTTCTTCGTTTCAAGGGATTATCCATGATGAAAACATGGTTATATATTCCATTTCTGTCAATAGATCCCTCTACATTTTACACAGTGCTCCTGTAATATCTGCACAGATGTTAAATATGCACTGTTGTTGTCTTCATCTAGGAGCCCTCAGATCCTGGTGGAATGTCTGACCCCGGATTTCCGTGGTGACCTGGCAGCAGTGGAGAAGATCGCCTTGTCAGGGCTGGACGTGTATGCCCACAACGTGGAGACAGTCCGTGAGCTGCAAAGGTAACAGGCCATGTTATCCAGCAAGACAAACAATAAAAGTCCCACTTTCTATGTTTGTTTTAATATGTGCACATCATAAGCATTTAACATCGAGCTGCCAAGTACAAGTTGTGTTCTGTAGCACTGAAAATGCAGGAAAGATACCTCCTACTCAAAAGATGTAGATCTTGTTCCTGTAGAGGTTTAATGAACTTATTCAAAGCTGCTTTGGACAAAAGCAAATTAACTAATGCATTGTGCACCACGGCACAGATCGATGGTGGGATTTGCATTTGGAGTTGCTTTAAAATCTTCCTCACGCTTCATATTAATTGTTTATTATCATGTTGATATAGACTGTCTGTTGCTTCTTTTAGTCATGAATTGAGGCACTCAGCATTTTCCTAACTGTTTCCAGGCATGTGCGAGACCCAAGAGCGAACATTGACCAGTCTCTGAGTGTGCTGAAGCACGCTAAAAAGGTCCGACCAACTTTGCTCACAAAGACGTCCATCATGCTGGGACTTGGAGAGACTGACCAACAGATACTTAATACCCTGACTGGTGTGTATGCTCACAGTTTGCAAATTGCCCCACTTGATACGACTTGATTTTAGGTTAAACGACACTGTTGTGATGTTGCAGAGCTGCGGGAGGCAGGAGTGGACTGTCTAACTCTGGGCCAGTACATGCAACCCACCAAACGCCACCTGAAGGTAAGAACATCACACTCTTGAACTAATTCCTTATTTACTACAGCAAAAGTACTGCAACAGGAAACACATTTTTTGCAATTGGATGCACAATTGAAATTCATGTGGGGCTTCAGGTGGACGAATACGTCACTCCAGAGAAGTTTGCGCACTGGGAGAAAGTTGGGAATGACATGGGCTTCATCTATACTGCCAGCGGGCCACTGGTTCGATCCTCCTACAAAGCAGGTGAGAACCACAGAGTCCATCTGTCACAGTTTAACATGCAAAATATTGCAATGTTCTTACAGGTGTAAGATGTTTTGGTTTTACTAGATTTTGAGATCTCACCTCTGAAACACCTGGGGGCATGAATTAAAAACAACTTGATAAAGAAGTAGTCACAAGAGTGTGACCATATTGTCCAGTGATAAGGGCTCGAGCAAGATGTTGACCTTCACTGGCTACCTACTAGATCATGAGATACAAAGTGATGATGTAACGAGACGGGACTCGCTGGCACTAGCTTTTCTCAAAGTTACAAAGTGCACCTTTTAATTCAGGTTCCCTAAAGAGATCTCTGACCAGTATATACTCTTTCTATTTTTTGGCTTTTCTTTCAACAGGCGAGTTCTTCCTGAAGAATTTGCTGAAGAAGAGAACAACAGAGGCGACCATAGCAGAATGAAAAGCTTCAAACCCAGCAGCTGCTTTGTTTTCCTTTCTGGTCTTGATATATACCATTTCATATTCACACTAGAAAAGCGATACTATAAGGTGTTGTTATAAGCCATAGCACAGCAAACCCACTACACTTAATGAAGGCCACATACACAAGTGTTGTATGTGTACACTGGGTGTTTTATTTGTACACTGGATCTGAAAGAAGGGGGATACTTTGAAATACAGGGACCAGCAACCAATGACAAGTCAGCAATCTACCTTTTAGTGAGGGGATCTAAGAAATGAAGAGCAGTTAGAGGTCATAACCTACCTCGAGGGAAAATACTAGATGTAAATTTAAATCACATTAAATATCAATATTTCCCCTCTGGGCCCCTCAACTTCAGGTAAAGATCAACGGACTTTAAACTCGCGCTGTTTACAAGCGCTTTGAGGACTGCTGCTTCGGGATTGATTTAATGGTGTTTGGTCTTTTGGTTCATGAGTTCTTTCAGCCGTATTTGTAATACAAAAACAAACTTATAGTTGCAGTTAATTGCTTTGTTTAAAATGTATTTTATTACGATAGAAAGTGTTTTGAGCCTACACTGGCCTTAGAGCCGGTAGAGTCATGAAAAGAGGCGCTTTTAATAGTCTTGTACCGGATGAAAGGCCAATTGGAGTTTGACTTGTGCTTCTATTGTAAGAGATGTATGAAACTGTTGCGAGCGCTTGGCAGGCATAATTTAATTTCTTCTGGGTTCCACACAAGGTGTGTTTTTTGCACAATAAGCTATAAATAAATCCAGAAAGTGTAAATTTTTATTGAAAGAATTAAACGTCATTGATCCACATTCATTGGTTGTCTTTGTTTCATCTACATTTGTATGGTATAGTGTTCAAAAAATAACTAAATAGCACAAACCCAGGACACGCATCACATTTTATTGCATTGGCCCTTTAAGTACACAGTCACCGCTACAGAGGGGACATACTGATTAACATACAGTAATATGATTTATAAAAATACTTTAAAAATAGTGTAAAATTTAGCAACAATGCTTGATTACTAGTAAACACTGTAAAAAAAGTACAGCTGTTATAGCATTCCTTTGAATTTGACAGTACATGTGTAATTGGAGGAATGTGTTGCTTGTGTGTGTGTGTGACTTTTAGACTTTGGCTTTCTTTGGGGGAGGTTCGCTGGCAGAGATGCGAGCACATACAGCTGCTTGGGTGTACGGGATCCGTGATGCTGTCACTTTCTTACCGATGGTCTCTATCTGCAATCAGAAAAATAACACCGGTTGAGCTTCAGTTGAGCTGTTCAGAACCTGATGCAGTTAGTGAAAATGTGATGTCAGTTTACCAACTCACTTCAGGCGTTTTCTCTTCCAAAATGGTCCTTTAACAAAGGCCTACGATGATTTTGTATGAGACATGCATATACGTTTTTTGTCTGCTCACCTGGAAACCGATGTTCTGGAGGTGACCGTGGAGGTGGTCCAGCACTCTGCGGCCGTCGAATATGAAGGCCGGCTTCAGCATCTTCTTGTAAATCTTCTCATAGTCCAGTTCCTGCAGTGGAATAAAAGGGGTATGAAGACTTTACGTTTCCATTCTCCCGGTTCCCGAAAAACATATCAGCTAGTAGAAAAATGTGAATAACCACCTTAAACATGTCCCACTCAGTGCAGATGACCAATGCATGTGCACTCTGGCAGGCCTCATAAGGGTCTGAGGTCACAGTCACCAGCTCCGTCACTAAGAAAAAAAAAAGAAAAAAGGCAGTGATAAGTCAACTCTTGTGTCATCAGGCTCTCATCTCGTCAGTGGGTTTTGTGGATGATAAGTCACCGCATGAACACAAACCTCTTTCAGGGTTGTCCTCTGAGATGTTGGGCTGGGAGAGGTCATGAATGATTTGTTCTTTAAGAACTTTGGGATCATAGATGAACAGCTTGGCCCCTTCATCCATCAGATACTTGGAGATGTAGATGCTGGACGACTCCCTGGGGTTGCGACACAGTTAATACACAATAGTAAGTGTCAACAGATCAGGGCCATAGTTCAGCACAGTGTGTTGGCAGGTGTGTGTGTGTGTAAAGTGTGATTAGCAGTTGTGTTGCACGTTTTGTGTGTACAAAGTTAAAGCACAAGCATAATGATGGGAAGGGCA
>CAAKHC010007399.1:0-10166 GCA_901007825.1 Macroramphosus scolopax
GAGGGTGTCACAGTCACCACAGAGAAAAGGACACTGAACAGACTGTCTACCATCTTGGACTATGATTGTCATCCACTGCACAGCACTTTCACTAAGCAGAGGAGCAGGATCAGCTCAAGACTAAGGGCACTGTCATGTTCAACGGACAGGCTGGGAAAGTCATTTGTACCCAGAGCCATACATCTTCACAATGTGTCACTCAAGGGTAGAGGAGAGACTGACCTGTCTGCATAAGCCTGTCTCCATTTTTCCACCATATCCACCACTCACTCACTCACTTTACATTTTACAGCTACGTACTGCCTACTCCACTCACAATAAGTTTTTCCTTTACTGACTGTTTACTGGCTATATTAGCCCTTCTGCACACACCCCTCCCTACATCCTCAACTGTCTGCGAGAGCACCTTTAAATGTTTGCACACACCCCCACCTCCTTTGCACACACCCCCACCTCCATCCCCCTAACTGTCTCCCAGAGCACCTTTAAATGCACACTACATTCATGTGGTTGTCTCTTGTTTTGTTCATCCTTCCTATGTTGCATGTGTATGTTGTTGTATGTATGTTGTTGTTGTGTATGTTGTGTGTGTTGTATGCAAGTTACCGGATACCTTGAATTTCCCTTGGGATAAATAAAGTATCTACCTACCTACCTACCTCTGAGTCCAGGTGAAGGCCATGCGAGCCCCACGTGTTGTCTGGGACCTGGATCAAACTAATGTGGTATAATCCAACAGGCTGGATTAAATCCGCCCTTCATCAGGATTATAATGTTTTAAAAACCTTAATATTCTATATTTAGAGCCATTTTACTGTGAAGGAAGTCCAACCTGACGATTATGATGTCATGACTGTACTTTCTATTTTATATAATTCCGATGAGGTTCTGCCCGCCTGATCGAGGAGAAACTGAAGAAAAGATGTTGAAACTTCAGCTTCAGCCTGATTTAACAGCTCGTGTTCCTCTCAGTGTGACAACTGCAGCTGCCACTGGGTTCAGCGGATTAGCTGAATCCTCTTCAGCGTTCTCCGCTGACATGCACAAACACACCGACACGTCCATAACATCCTGAACAACGAAGCTTACGTACCCAACGCGATGATCTTCTTCTTGACACCGGTCTTCTCCTCCAACTTCCCCAGGACGTCCGTCACTACGTTTTTCTCATTCAAGAACTTCTCTGCTCGGTCTCTGATGGAGGAGAGGATGTTCAGCAGGCCCATGTCCTCAATCAGGTCCTCTAACAACAGATGACGACCGGGCTGAATGAAAGCGCTGCAGAGTGTTTCAGTGGACAGTAATCCTCCCACATCCATCTGTTCAGGTGAGGGGGAGGGAGGGAGGAGGAGAGAGAGGGGAGGAGTCTGAAATAATGACCTGTAACGTTATTAGATAAATATAAACCAGGTCACTAATCTGACCAGAAACGCTGCCATGTATTGATCAACACTGAATAGACACAAAATACCAAACATCACTTTTACATTGTCTAGAGATGACAGACAATAAGACTTCAGTAGCCTTCACGGAGCACCGTCCTGCAGCCATGTGCTCACCTGTCAGTGTGTTGCCGTGGTTACCAAGTATACAATTCACCACTGAGACATCTATCAGCACGATAGATGTCATTACATCAATTTGTCATTTCTATTTAAACGTAATATTTGAAAATACAGCAAGAACACATTATTTCTAAAATGGAAATAAAGACTGATTTAGAGTTCCTTTTCGATAGTATATTCTTATTTGATGCTGGTCACTGACCCTTTAATCTCAGCAAGTTGAGGCTGTAATAAACACTTCAGCCTTCGGGGGGCGTCAGCGGGACTGGTAGTTTTCAAACATTTAAAAGTGTATTTGTAGTTGCAGATCTGATAAGATCTGACAGCGACACACCTGAGCGACGTCCTGCTGCAGAGGAGACAAGCCTGACAGCAGGAATGCATCATGCAGGCCGGCACACGCCTCCTTTCAGGACTGCGAGCAGATAACAAACCTCCAACCAGCTCCAACCGACTAACAGAGCGACAACTCTGCTGAGAGGACATGAGAGGATACAGAGCTATTAAATACTTTTTATTTTTCTTCTGCTACGTCTTCTGGGTGAGTTTGTCTTCTTTCAGGAGGAAATGTGACGAAACTAAACTTGTTGCTGACTGTAGTTTCACTGTGAAGGATTTCAACATCAGTCACATATAAGCAGGACACTAGTCAGAAAAGAAGTTTAATTCTGTGTTTGCAGTCATTTATATCCCTAAATGATATCACTCTGCATGACTGTCCATATGTGTCATTAATAATCAGTATATACACAGTTTATAACTGGCTTATTAACATTAATATCATTTAAAATTCAGTTTATTGAGACTTCTCCCCCATCCGTGGAGGCTGCTGGATAAACATGATGAAGAGTGAAACACAGTTGTCATCATAGAAAATAGTCGTCAGATTGAACTGTCGAGTGTTTGATCTTCTCTGCTCAAACACGCCCAAATCAGCAAAACTAGATTTGTTACCTCAGGAAGCGCTGCCGTGAGTCATATCAGAATCAACTATCAGAAGATGATAATTTCATTCATGAGCTTCAATATTCGAAAACTCAACAGAGAGGAAGGATATTTAAATGAAGGTTAAAAAAGGTGTAGTTTTTTGGACACCTATTACACTGTTATGTGTACTTATGTTCACACATTGTCTGTCTGCAGGTTGTCAGTGCCGTCCTCACAGCGGTGGGAATCTACTCCAAAATCGCCAAAGAGAAAGGTCAGAAAGACACAAACGAACTCTGTGGAATAACGCTTTACAACCTGCATCACCAGATCCATATACAGATATATATATATATATATATATAATTTCACTTCATCTGTAAAGTATTTTTGGGGTTTACTTACTATCATTATTGTTCAATACCCTCATCAAAGTCGTCACGTTCTGTTCAGGTGAGTAAACAGATGAAGGACAGAACATCACCGGAAGTGGCAGTGTGGACCTGCTTTTTTATAGAAGCTTTGCAAGACGTCACAACTTTTTGACCAATTACACTGAAGTGTTTCATACTCGTTATGTGTCAGTTCTGACAAACACCAGCTTGGGTTTAAATTATAACATCAAACATTGATTGAACATCGGTGTAATACTGAGCAGCAAACCCAATGAGAGGCCAGCGGATCATGCGGCGTCACCAACCGGATGTCGCGTTAGCTTGTAGCACTAGCCCCGCATAAAGAGACGATACAATCTTTATTTCAAACTCACCTCCAACTCCTGCTGCAGAACATTTAAAATCATCCGGATTCCATCTTCTCAGCCGCGACTTCAAACGAAGTATTCGTTTTATTTTCGGCAGAAACAAACAAAGTTAAAGCAGCTAAAGACGACGGTCGACAGGTTTGTTTTCATCTGAAGTCCCGTTTGATCACGCGGGTTTATGCGATATCGCCTGGTGTGTGAGTGTTTTTATCATTAAAATATTTAGATCTGTTAAATATCTCATCATGTTTGTGATTTCTGTCACTAAGATTTGAAACTCTTCTTGAGTGCAGAAGATTAAAAGCTCATGTTTTGTTACCACCAGTTTAAGGACTCTGTGTTAGTCATTCCAAACAGCAATGCACTGTCAGTTATAAATATATCATATAGGAAGATATAAACATGTGGTTAAACCTGAAAGTCTGAGTTTATTATTTTAGCTGCAAAACAAATTAAACGTGAAATATTATTAACGTGAAAACATGTTTTTAAAGGGGAGTCATCAGGAAATGAAGGTGGGTGTTATATCCTCCTCAGTGATTGAAACATGACTGTGTGTGTGCAGATGTGGTCGACACACTGACAGCGGATCCGGCACTTCTGCTGATCGTTGTGGGTTCTGTGATGTTCCTCATCACCTTCTTTGGATGTTTCGGGGCGCTGCGTAACGCCACCTGCCTGCTGAAGTTGGTAGGACATCAACGATCAGCTCATAACTTTTCAAGTGGCTAAGTTTTTATAAACGTGGTCACCAGTTGTATGTTTCTGTAGTTTCTGGGGATCCTGGCGGCCATCCTCCTCCTGCAAATCGCAGCTGGAGTTGTCGGATATATCTTCACTGACATGGTAACACCACCCCTGAAAATATCCATCATAGTGTTTTGTAATGTGTCTGGAATCAACACAATGTGTGAAGATGAAGCTCTCGCTGTTCAGGTGATGGAGAGAACGGAGAGGCTGATGATGAAGGCTATCTTCCGCTACAGGGAGGACCAGGACCTGGAGAACGCCATTGACTTCATCCAGAAGAAGGTGAGCATGTCGTGGTGTGACTGTCAGGTCTTTGATAATGTGCAGTGCTGGTAAAGAGCTGCCGCTGTGTTTACAGTTCCAGTGCTGCGGAGTTGAGAGCTATAAGGACTGGTCCCAGAACATCTACTTTGAGTGCTCGGACACCAATCCTAGTCTGGAGGCCTGCGGGGTTCCCTTCTCCTGCTGCGTTCAAGTGCACAACCAGGTAACACAAACGTTTGGGTTTGAGTCTTATCACCACAAGTTCCTCATTTAAGGTTCTACTGGAAGAACACGTTGTCATCTAATAAATTTCCCCACAGACGGTGCTGAACACCATGTGTGGTTATGGGATGCAGCAGCTGCAGCAGAGCTCGGCCAGCCAGGACGTCTTCACAGTCGGCTGCCTGGAGAAGATCGTCTGGTGGGCCAAGAACAACATGCTGCTGGTGGCCGGGCTGACAGCCGGCCTGCTGCTGCTCGAGGTGAAGCATCCAGCTTTTATCTTGTTAGGAGCTGGCGGTCCTCTTTCAGCTTCCAAGCATATTATATATCTTTAACTTGTTTGCTTGTTAGTTCTTCGTCAGTGAATATTTGATTATCCTCTTCTGTTTCACGCTCTGTGTGTGTTTTGTGCTGCAGGTTTGTATGATCTGTCTGGCTGCTGCTCAGATCTGCAGGATCAAGAAGGTCCAACAACAAAAGGAAGAAAACTTGTCGAGAAGCAAATCAGAGAGGAAGGACAGCTCATGGTTTCCTGCCTTTGCGGACTTTGACGACCAATAACAAGATGGAAAAGTCTCAGAAGAAAAAGGAGCGTTTATTTGTTTCCACAGTGAATTGTCATCCTGATATTGTGGTTTCATGTCGCCTCAGCAGAACTACCTCATCTTACAGCCGAGTATTGGGAATATATGAGATCTTATGTTCTGGTGGGGATCCCAGAGCTTCCTTAGAACCCAAATGTCAGGCTGAAATAAAATAAGAAAGAAACATGCTCAAGTGAAATCATGATCTTTTACCTGCTACAGGATATTTGATTGTCTGCTGTGAGAATCAGCTCCTGTGGATGGTGATGGATGATTTGACTTCATTAAATCCATCACATCATTTAGTACATGTCAGCAGAAAGAAGTACAATGACGATGATTTTAAACACATTTCCTCAAAATGCTCAGTGAAAAGAAGTTCAGCTGTTGAACAGGAGGTGGCACTAAAGGGACAGACGTGTATTTCCAGCTCACCAGTTACAAAACATTACAGGTCTGCTGCTCCCCTCAGACCCCTCAGTAAATCTGGTTAATCCCGGTTGTCTCTCCTTTACTCATTAGTGTCTTTATTGTGACTTTAATCTGTGGGTGGGGGGATTAGCAGTCGAGGCACCTGTGGCTGCGTGCCGTCCCAGGAATTCAGTCCCGTGCAGCCTCACGCTTGCTGGATTACTCAGCCAAGTGTCAGTGTGTTAAACAGCAGCGAGGTGACGATGTCTTTGTTTCCCTCTGCAGTTTGACAATGAGGTTTTTGGATTAAATGTGATTCTGGATTAATTTTATTTCTTCGTTTCTTTAATAATGAAAACATTAACCCACTTATATCTGGGAGCATCATTAGAATGAAGCCTAAACTCACATCCGTAGACATTCTATTACAGTCAAGGTCGCTTAGTCATTAATTAACTCATTAATTATAGGATTTAGAAAGTCACTCCGTCCCACTTCATGATCGATTGTTGACGAGCTTGTCTGTTGGCAGGATTACTCATAAACAACCAGGCTGGTGTATCAGAGGTGTTGCCATGTGGTACAGTAACCTACATACATTCATACAGTCACAGGTGAACGTGTATCAACAGTGTTTATTTTCAAATACAAATACACACAAATCACACAAAGTCCAAAAACATGTTCGATATAAAAAGTGACATATGACGTACGAACAGTTTGATGAAAAAGTTTGGTAACAGTTGAGAACGCTGCAGTTTGTGTGTTGGCAGATGAACATCGAGGTTTTCGGATGAAAGGAAGCATCAACTGTCAACTTAAGGCAGATCTAAGATTCATGTTCGACTCTACTGACAAGACACAACAAAGTTCTAGAAGATACTTCGACTGAAATGTTTGACCAAAGTGGGCACTTGACCAAAGGAGACAAAGGTTATTAGTGAGCTTAAAGGACCTTAACAATGTTCCTCGTTTCAGACACTTTAACTACGAACCTCGTTGAATTCAGCTGAGTCATCAGATTTATTTTCTTTGCAGATCAACTGGCGTCACTTTGAAATGTTTTTCTGAAAGCTCTTAACTCCTCATCTTTGAGATGAACGGACTCGGGATGTCAGGAGAACCCAAACCTCACTACCAAGTCGATGTTTTTCTATGTTACCAGACGTATCGAGACAAATGTTTTCATCTTTTCCTCAAAAGTTGAGAACATGTACTTATGTACTTATCGAGACACCGTTCTAATACATTTACACACATTTGCACCTGGCAGGTGCCGCGAAGGGAAAAATTATCAAACTGAAGAGGCTCAATCTGGATTACAATCTATAATCTGTGTTGCTTGCAATTTGTGCAGCGTATTTTATTCTACAATGACACCAGCTGGCCTCCGAAGCTTTAAACCGAGGATGATGTGTGAATGTTCACATCTTGTAGTTTAAGTGACTTCCTGCTGAATGTCCAGTGAACCCAGCAGAGGCAGGAGAGGAGATGAACACAGGTTAGCTGCAACCGACATCAGTAAAAGTTCCTCCAGCGGTTTGGAACATTGGACACAAAAGAACAAAGAAGGAAAAATAAAGCACGTCGGCTTCACAGGAAGTCAGTGAGAACGCATGCCAGCATGCTGTCAGACACAACAGGACAGAGGAAGGTTGAAGACTTGAAGAAGAGCACTTGGATTTAGTTCTGATGTTGGATTGGAGTTACTGAGATCAGACTGAGAGACGAACCAGAAGACAGCGACTCCGAATGAACACGTCTACGGATCCGAGTAACTGCTGCAAGTTTAGTTTGATCCATCTTACATGTTTTCTTACGTCCCTTCGCAAAATCATTTGTTCTGGTTAGTCCAAGTAAAGATGTGAAGACATCCGAAGCAGGACGGTGAATGTTTAGTTACAATTCATTGAAACAGTGAATATAAAAACCAGCCGGCAGCCTGAGCGACGCGGTCCAGCTACATCTGGTCATCATCAAGAGTTCGTTGTTCCAACAGTCTTTACACGTGTACGTCGGAGGAAAGCTCTTCCTCGTTATCTCTCAGGTGATTTTCTAAATGATCAAACAGATCATTTGACTTGACACCAACGGGTGTAAAGAGGAACTCCGGCAGTGAAGATCTGAACTCCGATGAACAAAAAGCTAAAACAAACCTGCGAACAGCTACAAGAGGCAGCAGCCAGTCACAAACATTTAGAAATGATTGAGGTCAAACAGTTCTCCTGACCTGCGACTTGCCTTGTTGACAAATCTGCTGACACCTGAGACTCCCAGGAGGGGGTGGGGGCATGTACCCACAATCCTCTTGTGCAAGTCTTGCTTTAACAGCACACAGAGATGCTGCTGGATTATTCAGCTCCAGTTTCCTGTTTACTTCTTTCTCAACACTCAAAGTTAATCCAGCTTTGGCCAAACAAATGTTTCCTGTAGCGGTTACTGATCCTCAGATCCTCGTTGAGAAGAGCTCCTCTCCGCCAGCAGAGTCTGTCTCTTGCTCACGATTTGGTTCAGATGGCACGGCGAGATTCAAATATGAACTCTCCAGATTCAAACATCAGCGGCCCCTTGAGGCTGGCGTCGGCGTCCCACAGGGTCACACCTGACAGATGTTGTAGTAGACGGTGTGTGCGTGCCGCTCGCCCGCCGAGTCGCCCATCGCATCGAACATGCAATCTTTGTGCGTGTGGATCTCGGTCATTGGCACGTTGACGCTGTGGGAGTTGTTATGAGGCGTTTGTGTGCCGTACGACGGGGCAGACTAGACAGGACACACAAACACAGGAAACACGTCTGTGAGGTCACAACGTCTAAAAGAAGATGAAACTGATTTCCAACATTTTCATGAAAACACTCTCGAGCCGATTGGCTAAAACCGGTGATGTCACAAGTTCTGCGTTCACCCTTCATCCCTAAGTTAGCCTGTTAATCCATCCAACCATCTGCTTCACTGTTTATCCTGTGCAGGGTCGCGGGGCAGCTGCAGCCATTTAGCCAGAGGAGGGGTCACAGGGCTGACCCATAAAGACAGAGGACCATTCACACTCACATTCACACCTGTGGAGACTTTAGAGTCCCAACTAACCTCGCTGCATGTTCATGGTCTGTGGGAGGACACCGGAGTACCCGGAGGAAACTCACGCAGGGTCAAATGGGTAAAAAGCATCTCCAGAACTAAATTTACCTTTCCGGATCCACTGAGGGGAAAATCTTTCCGACAGAGGTGAGCGATGATTCCTGCCGCCAAGGCGTCGCCCAGGACGTTGATCATGGTCCTAAACCTGTCGCTGTGGAGACGGAGGATACAATTATATTCTGCTTTCTACCTTAGTGTTAATGTTTGGCAGACCTGATAGAAAAAGGTGCGTTTACTTTATATGACTTGCAGACTAGTTTGTACCTATGCCAGCTATAACACATCATAATACAATAATAGACAGGATGTATTGTGCTGACGTACAGGATCCAGTCAATCGCCACAATGAGGGTGATGTCATCTGGCGGCAGGCCCACTGATGTCAGTACAATCACCATGGTAACCAGGCCGGCCTGCGGAATCCCGGCCGCACCGATGCTGGCAGCTGTAGCTGTGATGCTGCCAGACAGACAAACAGGCAGACAATTAAAACCATGAACTTTTAAACAGATGCTGTTATGCAAGCTGAACCCGGCTCCTGTTCGATACCAACATCCTTCTGATGCTTTTGTAGCTGCTGATTGACTAACGTCACTTCTTCAGATGGAAACGTTAAGGCTTTTCTGAATTATTAGAATCTTTATAGTGTAACAGCAGTAAAACATGTCTGACTTCTGATCCCGAACTTAAACATCCTGTTCACACAAGCATGTTTGTTTCTGAGGTCCCGGACTTCTTTCACTAGAAGTCCGAGAAAAGTCAATTAGAGGACTTATCTCATCGTTATCTCGCAAGAATTATGACAGTTTTCTTGTATTCATAAGTGAAGTTGATACGATGATAAGATGATGTTATCAGATATCCTGTTTTTTTCATGAAAACGCTAAGCAGGACAGGGGCCGCTTGTGATCAGCGTGCTGTACCTGATGGTGACCAACTGGCCTAAGTCCAGCTCATAGTCGTTGACTTGGGCGATAAAAATGGCCGCCACAGCTTCATACAGCGCCGTCCCGTCCATGTTGATGGTGGCGCCGACGGGGAGCACAAAGCGAGCGATCTGGCGGTCAACATGGCAGTTTTCCAACAAACATTTCATGGTGATGGGCAGCGTGGCAGAGCTGAGGAGAGTTTCAAACCAGAGTTAAAGCCTGATCAGAACAACAAACTATAGCGACGTCGAGGACTACAGGACTCACCTGGAGGAGGTTGCCAGGGCGATCACCAAGGCCTGCAGCAGCCCGCGGATGAAGGTGAAGGGGTTCTTCTTCGTGAGGAGGAAGTAGAAGAGAGGGAGGAGGACGAGGCCATGGACGAAAAGGCCGGCGAGAACGGTAATGCCGTACCAGCCAAGCTTCTTACCCAGAGTGCTCGGGTCCTGCATGTCCAGGATCTTCCCCGCAACCAGGAAGATGATCCCGAATGGAAAGTACCTGAGAGGAGAGGAGACGGGTGGGTTTACAGACAAATATTTACCATTTATAGCATTGCAGTATGAGAGCCTGGAGAGTCAACCAGTAAACTTGCTGTTTACCAATATTGATAAT
>CAAKHC010007400.1:0-17246 GCA_901007825.1 Macroramphosus scolopax
GATCTCTGCTCTCTCTATCTCTGACATCACAAACAGGAAATTCAAACGTTAGTTAAGAAAATGGTTGTTAGGTCGTATATCAGTGTTTTCTGCTCCTTGTTGTCAGGAAATCTTCTGTACGTCCAGTACGTCTACTCCCCCGTCGTCAGAATGACGACCTACATGAACGGCTTCATGGCGTTATCGCAGCAGGGCTACGTCATCAGAGAGGTGTTCCACTGTCCGGACAACATCAGTCCGGACTACAACCCTCTGATGAACGTCAAAGCTCATTACCGGGTCACCTCCAGTGAGAAGAACCAGGACGGCCAGCAGGCCTCCATGTCCGACTACCAGGACTTCAACCCGGCCCAGTTCAACCTGAAAGTCATGAGCATGCTTAGAGACAAACCATCGCCCACGTGTCTCATTCTGTAGAGCATCGAGCCCAGAACGGATCCCCGGACCTTTAGGGTCCCCGACGTTTTACTATCAGCAGCTTTAATGTGAAGTAGAAGAACACGTCATACACACGGAATATAATAAACATGGTAGCAACATTTCTGCTCTCTGTATCTTCTGTTTTATTAGTGTTAGTACACAGTTCAGGGAGGAAGAAACGTGTGTGTGGATGATATTCGTCTTTACATTCTTTAAAAGTCCCAGTTATATATTTTTGGAATACATTTTTAAAGAAAACAAAAAAGCAAAATACAAGTCAGTGAAAAAACTCAAAGCTCTGAAATATTCTTTTGGTGAGTTTTGTGATGAGATGAAGGCGTCAAATCTTCTGTTCTTAAAAATAGATGGTTGAAATATTTCTAAAAGGGTTAAAATAACATTTGCTGTCGTCAATAATCATCAAACCGAACAGCATCATGTCTCCCATCAGGCTCCATGTTCCACCAGGTGCTGAGATCTGACTCAGTTTGACGTCAGTTGTTGACACCGCAGATTCACCTTCACGTCGGCGTGAAGGTGACATGAATCCACGAATGAGGACAAACGTACAGACAAAATAAAATTGGTCCCAAACCTCTGAGGCCGGCTAGCAGAAGATGATGTCGTCGTTATTCAGAGATGGAACATTCTGTGCTTTGAATCCAAACAAGTTTCTTCAAAACTGTTGAAATATTTAAAATGTTTTCTTCCTCCGTCTGTTTTTAAAGATCCCATCAGAACCTGTAGGGTTTGAGGTTTTACTCGACCTGTTTCAGACCTCTTCAGTCCGTTTCATGTTAATGGCGGTCGGAGGCGAAGGGTACAAGTTAAAGGGATGATTTGTAATACTCGTACTACCACTTTGAGGCAGCATTTCCTTCTTCCTTAAAATAGTGTGGAAACCCTGAATATCTGGTGATACGCTGCCCCCTGCTGATAAAGTGAGTTTCCTGCAGAGGGCTGCCTGGTGTTTTTCTAACATCTCTACTGTTAAACATTAACTCCAACTTGTTTTCACATCATTACTCAGTGCTGAGTGAACATTAGATCACGTCCACATCCCATTAATGATTATTGAAGACACTTTATTTTCAGCTGCAGAATCAGCCAGCTAACGGGTTAATGTCAATGCTACTTAGCACTTTCAGTAACAATGGCCGCCGACGATATGAGAAGCTGCTTCTGTCTGTTCCGAGATATTTCTGTGAGGAAGTCGGATTGAAACTTAGAGAAGTTCTAAGTGAGTTCATTGGATGTTAAATCAGGATGACACAGAACAAATGAAATTACAGAGGGAATATGGATGAATCTTCCCTTTAACGGGATGACCACCTGATCAACTCTCTGCCTGTGAGAGCGTTTTTATCATCAGTTAAACATTAACTGCATGCAGCCGACATGCCTGACGCACCTTCAGCTTCAGTTGCTTCTCGTCTTTTCACTTCGAGACTCTTTCAGGTCTCTGATTCTGTTCGTTCGGATCTGACTCAGCGATGGAAAAACTTTCTGCTGTGATCGTCTGCCTGTTCCTGACAGTCGGAGCAGTGACGGCCCAGAGAGGTAAGAACTGACCATAACACACACACACACACCTGCCTGGTGTGTTTGTATTAACTTGTTTATGTAAAGAATCAGTAAATGTTCTGTATAAATATAAACCATATTACAATAAAATTTTTAAATGAAATTTAACTATAATCAGGGATTGATGTAATCTTGATGCAGATGTCATCAAGTGACTTATCTGTTAACAGTTCACAGTTCTGATCCTCTAAAGTATAATTTATTAAATTATTGATTTCATTCTCTCATTTTATTCTAATTTTCTGGTAAAAGTATTTTGTTTTCTTTCTGAAACCACCTGATCTCTTTGATGAGGAACATATCAGTTAATTGAGCGACTCACTTGGTCGATCAGGTAAAAGTAAATCAAAGATCTTTCCTTTCCGGATCAGATGATGAAAGTAAACAAGTGAGCCGCCTTGTTTCCTTTAAGGCTCGCAGGTGAGAAGAAAGTGAACGATCCTGGGAGCAGGAGTTTAGTTGGTTGGTGGTGGAGGAGGATGTGAAACTCAAATCTGACCTGTCATCTTTAAATTAATCCAGAACATCTTCATGCATTTCCTATTCTTTGGCCGCATCAGGTGATTTGTTAGATTCAAACTCAGCGATGTGACCTTTGACCTGTCGCTGTTTGTATTGCAGCACAGAGCAGCGAGCGGCTGCTGCCTCAGTGGCTCACAGGCATCATCGCCGTGACCGGGTTCATCTTCCTCAGCTTCGTCGTGTTCCTGGTGAAGAAGGCCTGGTGCGAGGAGTCCGGCAGGTTCGTCATTTTAATACATTTAACGAACATGAATAAACAACCCCAGCTAGAACAACATTGTGTGTAATTGATGTTGTAAATAAATCCTAAACATTTAAAAGTAATGTTCAACCTCTTGAATGTCTCTAATATACGACGCTTGACTTTCTAATCTCTTTGATGAAAATGTCTGCAGAAGGACGAATTCAGTGGCTGAATTCTCCGGAAGCAACGGATCCACCTGCGACACCCACATGGACGCCGTCAGGTAGGAGGGAGAAGCCACAAATAATAATAGGTCATTTGTTTATTACTCGTTTATCTATTATACAACGAAGAAAGGCTGATTTCCATTTAAATATCAGTTTCAGGGATTTCTCAGGGTTTGAAGATTCAGATAAATTCAGTCGCTTTTCATATTGAAATATATCACTTCTACAAATTCATCTTTATATTTCAACATTAACAAATCAGAAGTTATTTAATTTCCCATTAACTTTAAGACTCATTTTGCATGGCTTCTTTTTGCTTCCATACTCACTAGCTGAGGGAACACATGAGCCACTTCATGTCACATCGATGTGTTTGTTTCCATCAGGAGCAAAGACGACGTCAACGCCTTCGAGAACCTGGTGATTGACAGCTCCGACGACAAAGTTACAGCCATGTGACCTGCCTGGGATGATCTTATCGGCTGCCTGAGAGTCAGCATGAACTCAAACACATAAACAACATCTCCATTCACATCAGAAAATTTGAGGGAAGTTTATTTTTTTATTTTGACCTTTAGCTCTGTCTCACCCCGGCGGGACGGAGTTTACAACCAAGAAGACTGTTGTTAAATTTACTTTCTAATATCGTCTCTGATTGTTCTTGTTTACCTTCCAATGCAGTAAAATTATAGAAAAATCATTGAACTTATTTTATGTTACTGTTGGTTCTCTTCTTGTCCGGTGACAGGCTGTCTCATTAATAGTTGATCGTTTCATTGCTCTCAGTTCTGATCAATCAGTAACCATCGATTCCTCCGAAAGGAGCTGCTGTGATGTCTTCACACCGTCAGGCACTGTTCATCTGAAGTCTCTAAACTGTAATTCGATTAAACAATCTGATTATTCAATGTTGATTATATATGAAGTATGTGGGAGAAAATTTTGAATTATTGTTGATAAATCAGCTTCAGTGCAAATAAATAAAATTAAATGTTATCACACTCAGCCTTGCATCTACAAATACTGTCCTGTACAGATACTCAGCCATCACAAATCTACTAATGGGTGTTTTCACAACCATACACACTCGCACATTGTTTGTCCTCATCGGTTTTTGTGTTATATCAATATTGCTTGTTTGCTGCTTGTATATTGCATATTTTCTGTAAACAAAACGTCGATTTACAACATGATGTATATCGGCCTATATTTTCTGTCACCTTCGACCGGAAACAATTTCCTTTTATTGAATTACAATCAAATCTGATTATAAATTCAAATTTTAAAACTATTCGAACAACTTCTTACATTTCATTCTGAAGATCACTTGTCTGTCGTTCTGTTGTTTTAAAGAAAAACATGTTTGTACCTTTGTGATTGATTGTTTAATGACATCACCCACATCCCAACGGCGCTCTTTGTTGACGTCATAACTAATCGACAAGCTAATTAGCCAAGCTTACTGCTTCGTCTTGACTAGTCGAAGGAGCAGAGCTAACGTCAACTATCTGTCGCTGGGAAAATCCACAACAGAAATACAGAGACACCAGGTATGAAGAACATATTCCGCTGTCACGCGTTTAGATCTGGTCACGTGACTGCGTCATACGGACGACATCGCCTCTAAAGCTAACGAAATGTGACCAACCAGCTAGTTAGCAGTTAGCTTCGTGCTGCTGTGGTTTGGCGATCACGTCACGCCAAGAGCTCCTTAAAACTGTTGCGAATTCAATGTGGCCTTGCTTCTTCGGAAAACATTTCATCCGATAGAGAAACATTTGGGACGTGAAAAGAAATGCAAAGAGCCCATCTGCAGTTCGGCAAACGTTTGAAATACCGAACAACTCGTATATTAATATATTACTGACTTTTAGAAGATGGCTCGACCAGTGTTGTGACACCGGTTCCCCTCCAGGATAAAAGGGACGAAACGGCATTGTAGATCATTGAATGTGTTGGTCGCTGAGCTGGATTCAGTTTAGATGAGTCAGTAATCGGTGCCTAACTAACCTGTAACCGACTTGGGTACGATATCGTCGATCATTATTATATTAAATGTAGCAATGAGGTTTACCAACATGCGAATCGGCGTTAAACTAACTAATTTTAACTTGGGGATACTTCTGTTCCTTACTCGTGAACAGAGCTTGAGCCTTAAACCAACCGTATTTCAAGTATCCGTTGTTTGTTGTCATGCTAGCCGGCTAAGCTAATATTACCCAGCAAACCTTAGCTCATGTTCAAAGTCACCTTTTCATAACGAGAAACGTCATTTAGCTTAGACTGTTATTCTATAAGCTCCTATCAGATGGTGGTGAAACGGCTACTCTTAGCGAGTAGCTGTTAGCATTAGTAAGACGTCCATGTGTACTTAGCTTGACTTGCTAGAACATTCTAGAAGCTAATGCTAAAAGCAGCTGCTGGCTGAACTGAATATAACTAGTCTGGTGGTGTTCGATGGAGCTGCACCCACATTGACTTCATGTTAAAAAGATGATTTAAATTACATGGTAATTAATTGCTAACTAGTGCAGCTGTCACTGTGTTTGCAGGGTCTCTCTCCATCCGTGGGCACAGAGAGGTCAGAGCCTCCGTCACCATGACAGACAACAAGCGTCTCGCCTTCTCCATCCTCCACTTCCTCCATGACCAGCTGCAGTCAGGGAACCTGTCCTCAGGCGCCCAGGAGAGTCTGGAAGGTTTGTCCTTACACAACACAGTATTTAACCACCGTGATTCTCAGGCTGAGTCTGGTTGTCAGAACATCTCAGTCCTGAGAGTCCTTGTGCAGCAAGAACTTAACATTAATGTGCTGTCACAGGTTCCTGGAATTAAATTTGGGTTCTGTTCGGGTGAATCCCTTGAGATCTTATTACATTTGATCACGTTATGAATCATATGTACAGTCCTGCTTCTTCAGCTGAGGAAGATTTTCCTTCATTGTATCTTAATTTTTGCAAGACTTCTTTGTCCTGCCTCAGCAGATCTTCTCTGTCTCAGCTGATCCAAAGTTCTGCAACAGGGCCAAAAATCCAAGTTTCTCTCGCCCGGCGTCTCAACACTTTCATAACAGATTGTAATAATTAACTTTTGACTTAAGAGCTGCAGTGAATCAGCAACCATCTGCTAGTCAGAAATCAATTAAAGCGAAATGTTTACATGTTCTGCGCTGGAGGGGCTTCTGTTTCTAGTCACTGATAGTTTAGGTTCCCATAAGATGACGTCTGACTCTGATAAATATGTTAGCAACTTTAATAACCGTCTGTGTATCTTCTGTGTTGATCCGTGGTTTATCTCTTCCTCATTAAAATCACGCTGCTGTTCTTCAGTTGCTGTTCAGTGTCTGGAGACGGCTTTTGAAGTTTCCACTGATGACCAGAGCCTCGCCGTCCCCCTGACGTTACCGGAGATTTTCGCCTCAGCCTGTGGAATTGAAGCTGAGGTTTGTGTTGTCGGGATATTTGTTGTGTCTGCTGGGGGTCTTTGTCCACGGTGTTTCTGACTCCAGATGTTTGTGTGTGTGGCAGCATCCTGCTGAGTCACCGGAGAATAACAACTCCACCCCAGACACCATCAGCGAGGAACAGAGAGCCGAGGCTGAAAGGCTCAAAACTGATGGTAAGATGAGGACGATGAAGCTCTTCATCACCACTGACGTCAGACATGATTGGATACATTTATAATCAGTGTTTTTTCTTTTATTTGCAGGTAACGATCAAATGAAAGTGGAGAACTTTTCGGCTGCTGTTGAGTTTTACTCTAAAGCCATCGTCATTAACCCTCAAAACGCCGTCTACTACTGCAACAGGTCAGTGTTCCGTCACGTCTCCATCATCAGTCTGAAGACTTCCACCAAGACAAGATGATGTTGTAGCCACCCCAGCATCTCTTTCACTCATTCAAACTGCACAAAGCAATGTATTAATGGTGGCAGAGAACTCCCCGGAGACGTTCTGACTCCTTCATTAAACATCACTGAGCGTTTTGTGACTTCATGTTGTGATTGTTTGTGTGTGTGTGTGTGTGTGTGTGTGTGTGTGTGTGTGTGCAGGGCTGCAGCGTACAGTAAACTGGCAAACTATGTAGGAGCGGTGCAGGACTGTGAACAGGCCATCAGCATCGACCCAAACTACAGCAAAGCATTTGGAAGGATGGGGTAAGAACCCTGCTGCTTCTTGCTTCACACACCAGTTCCTGTTCTTGACGTCTTGTCGGGTGACACAGGACGTTCAGTTAACTGCTGAACCAACCGGAATATTGTCCTGAAGTGTTTCTACTACATGAGGAAGTCAGTTGGGAGTCCTGATCGACTGTTTCTGATGTGATGAATAGATCTGATTCATAAAATTGTCTTTAATGGTTGTAAAGAGTGAAACTTAAGATGTGTTGTGTTTCAGTTTGGCGCTGGCCAGCCTCAACAAGCACAGAGAAGCAGCCAATTTCTATAGGAAAGCTCTGGACCTGGACCCCGACAATGACACCTACAAGGCCAACCTGAAGATCGCTGTGGAGAAGATGGAAAGCTCCAGTCCAGTAAGAAGAAGCACCAAGCACCTGTGACGAACTGAACCACTATGTGATGTCATGACTGAGGTGTGTGTATTTGTGTGTCTCAGACAGCAGGAATGGGCGGAGTGGACCTGGCCGGTTTGCTCAGTAACCCCGGCTTCATGAACATGGTGAGAAGTCTGACTGTCGAATAACATTGTGTGTGATGAAACTAAGGAAGAAAATCTACTAAAGTCTTCACTGTTTCCTCGTTCCTGCTGGAGACTACAGAAGAAGATGAGGGTGACTCTCAAACACGCGTTAGAGTTCGGACTTTTTTTCCGGAACTGTTTTAGAATCTCAGAATTAAATATTTCTTGTGGCTCTCATCTTCTTCTGTAGCAGATGGTCTCATGAGCTGTAACAAGTTTGTAGGATGAAGTTTGTGCATCTTTGAACTGAGACTGCAGCCACAATGGATTGATGCAGGAAGCTCCTTCTCCTCCTGTGAACACAGTGGACCTGCGTGTATCCTCACTCCCGGGCCAACAAGCTGAGATGAGCGAAAAACCAACAACCGAACCAGGAGGGTTATTTTCTGTCCGAGTTCACCGTCTGTTCACCACAAAACAAATTGTCCATGTGTCCCAGAACGATGCATCATCGGCATCGCCCCTTGTCTGAGCACTCCAGCTGTAACCCTGTGGCCAGGCGGAGACCACGCCCCCTAGTGGGGCTTTGGTTGCCTCGCTGCATTTTACTTGCACCCGGTTGATAAAAGTGCACACTGTTTGTGTAGATTTGTATTGTTTGACCTTCCTTCAGTGGAATCAATAAAGTTTGATTTCATATTTTCTGTGTGTTTCTCCAGGCGTCGTCTCTCATGAACAACCCTCAAGTTCAGCAGATGTAAGTTGTGTTTTGCTTCTCAGTTGTTGTGTGTTGGTGGTTTTCTTCTGGTCTCTGATAAACGTGTTGCTGTCTCGCAGGATGTCAGGGATGATGTCTGGAGCCTACGGCGGAGTGGGAGGAGGAGGTGGTGGTGTCGGCGGCGGCGGTGTCGGTGGCGGCACCGATGGCAGCACCGTTGGTGGTGTCGGTGGTGGTGGTGGTGGTGGTGGTGGTGTATGGAGGCATGGGCGGTATGGGAGGCATGGGAGGCATCGGAGGCGGTGCCCCCGGACCTGCAGGAACTGGAGATTTATCAGGACTGATACAGGCGTAAGTATCTCAACAGACTTTCCATTGAACATGATGTTGATCGTCTTTTGATCTCGTCTTGTTCTAAACACATAATCAATCATCATGATCAGTTTTAACAGTCAATCAGATGCATTGCAAAGACAAAAGTTACTGATAAAGAGTGCTGATGTGAACACGTGTCCCTTCTTTGTATTGCAGAGGTCAGCAGTTTGCTCAGCAGATGCAGCAGCAGAACCCCGAACTCATTGAACAGCTGAGGAGTCAAATCCGCAACCGGACACCCAGCGCCGGCAACGAGGAGCAGCCATGACCCTCAGATCTGGTAAATCTCCACTGTGATCCCCAGACAGCACGCACACCGCTATTAGAACGAGGTTATGTAGGTTTGCTGAGCTGCAGCGGCCTCTGCTGGCACAGGTGGTAATTACAGGACACTTGTGCATATAATACTGCTGACAGGAGAGTAGTCACAGCACGCAGGATTCGCGCTCGCTGGCATTCATTAACACATCTGTATATATTCTGACCACATAATGATCGAATGACGATAGTATAACAGTAGAAAGTGACTTCCCTGTGGTTTCCTGTCGTCTCTTCCAGGTTGGTTCCAGGTTTGACTGTGGACAAGAGCAGCCGGACGACTTTCAGATTTGGATCATTAGAACTCGAAGGACTAAAAGGAAGTTGTCTGTTTCCATCACTGAATAATTCCTGCATGAGAGGAACCTCCTGCTCTGTCCAGGAGCCACGTCACCAAAAAAACACACCCACTTCCTGCGGCTCTGTGTGGTTTTAGGAGGAACATTTTGACTTAACACTTTGATATAAAACATGTAATAAATGATTATTACCAGATGTTAACAGCTGTGATGAAGCCGGTCAGTGCAGTCCAATCAGGAGCTGTTTTTCTTTCTTCTGAAAACTACACAGTGTAACTTTAAATGCAAGTGTGTGTGTGTGCCTGTTAGCGCGTGTGTGTGTGGGCATGTGTGTGTATGTGCGTGTGTGTGTGTTTATGAGAACCAGTTTTAGTTTTAAACCATCTTAGTGAGGACATTGTGGTTGTTCCTCCCCTAAGCGGAAACTGAGGGCTGAGATTGGATTTAATATTCAGGTTGAGGGAAGAAGCTCTGGGATGCATCATGTCCTCACTAGGTGATTTTGGGTGTGTGTGTGTCTGGCAGGTTAAATGAATGTAAATGGAAGTAATTGTGTGTGTTGCAGGTGAAAACTGATGAACTCGACGAGCTGTTCCGACAGTTTGGGAATTAAAAAGAGCATATCGACATTTTACACCCTCCACTGTCTGTTTCTTCAGCTCGTCTGTATACAATGTCAGAGCGTTGTCTCATAACACACAAGCACACATGCTCATATTTTGAGCTAAATTGATAAATTCCGCTCCTAAAGTACCAGATGGTTTATATCAAAAACCATCACTGTCACTTGTTTGGGTACGAATTGGTAGATGGTGACAGGGCTTGCTGGATTGGTCTAACTTCAGTTCTCTGCAATACTACAAAGACTTCTTTTGACTATTTCTTCACACTAGTTTCAGTATTTATTAAATGTTTCAAACTAAAATACCTTCAAGCACCTTTTAAAGGATTATTTATAATATAAATAATCTTTTAAAAATATCAACTACCGAAATAAACGATAAAGGAAGTGCGTCGTGTCCAGCGATCTGTGACGTCATTGAGGAAGTGTCTTAATATACACCTGCTGCAAGGGAGACGGCGGGTCGCACAGGTAAACACGTTTTCTTGAATCATTTGGGCTTTAATATGCTAACGTTGACCTGAAGTCGTCGCGCTGACAGCCGCGAGCAGCCATTCGCCGTTTTAACCGCAGAGTTTAGCGTGTTAGCTAACTGCTTTAGCAGCGAGGAGCTAACGAAGGCAAGCTCAAGTAAAGTTGGCCCCAATCGCTGGCGGAAATAGAATTTGATATCCCAAGTCATATCTGTTAGAGAAGTGGGATGAGTGAAATTATACATGTTGTATATTTTATTCTTCGACATAAGCGTAATTGAACCCACGCCACAAGAGCGACAGAGAACTGAGTGTGATAAACTGGGACGCGTGATTTTATTTTGTTTACAGGAAGTGGGTAGATGAACGGTGATTCCTCGAAGCAACAGCGACAGTAACAAGGATGCAGTTAATCGTCGAAACAGCGAAGCAAACAGCCAGTTTATGAGTTTATCACGGCAGTGTGGCTGATTTACGGTAACGGTGAGAGACGATGAGGTCAGTTCTGGCTGCCGGTGTTACGTCAAAATCTGTCACTCCGTCGAATAATGTCCCTCCAGTTAGAACTCTGCAGTTCAGGCGCTGATGAGGTGCCGCTGAGAGAACTGGGCAGGGTCCGGGTTTACGGTAAGAGGGAAACATGTCGACGGGTAAACAGAATTCGGCAAAACACCTGTAAAGTTAACGTGAGGGTGAAACGAAGTCGGGGATCCAGATTTAAAGGAGTTCTTTATTACACAACTTATGTTGTGTGTAATCTAAACTACAAAACCGTGTCAAGATCTTCTGCAGACTTGGATACTGCTTAGATATTTGACCAAATTACATGTACAGTGTGTCTATCGGGATTACAAACTACAGGTGCAGCTCAAAATTATTTCAGTAATTCAATTCAAAAAGTGAAATTGTCATATATTATAGATTCATTACACGCAAACTAAAATATATAAAGCCTTTATTCGTTTTAATTTTGATGATTATGGCTTACAACTCATGAAAACCTCAAATTCTTTATCTCAGGAAATTTGAATACTGTATTGTGAAAAAGTTCAATTTGTAGACTCAAGGTGTCGCACTCTAATCAGCTAATTAATTCAAATCACCTGCAAAGGTTTCCTGAGCCTTTAAATTGTCTCTGTCTGGTTCAGTAGGGTACAAAATCATGGGGAAGACTGCTGACTTGACATTTGTCCAGAAGACAGTCATTGACAACCTCCACCGGGAGGGTAAGCCACTAAAGGTCATTGCTAAAGAAGCTGTCTGTTCACAGAGTGCTGTATCCAAGCGTATCCAAACAAAGTTGAGTGGTAGGAAAAGTGCACAAGCAACAGGCATACCCACAGCCTTTGAGAGCATTGGCAAACAAAACCCAATCAAGAATTCGGGGGAGCTTTACAAGGCGTGGACTGAGGCTGGAGACATCAAGAGCCACCATGCACAGATGTGTCCAGGACAAGCGCTACAACTGTCCATACTGCCACACGTACCAGTAAGTGGTTTAACAACCATGGTATTACTGTGGTTTATTGGCCAGCAAACTTGCCTGAGCTGAACTTGTCAAGAGGAAGATGAGAGACACCAGACCCAACAATGCAGACAAGTCGAAGGCCACTATCACAGCAGCCTGGGCTTTCATAACACCTCAGCAGTGCCACAGGCTGATTGCCTCCATGCCATTCCGCATTGATGCAGTAATTCATGAAAAGGGGGCTCTGACCAAGTATTTAGTACATATACTTGAGCATACTTTTCAGAAGGCCTACATTTCTCTATTAAAATGAATTACTTCTATTGGTGTGGTGTAATATTATAATTTTCTGAGATACTGAATTTGGGGTTTTCATATGCTGTCAGTCATACTTTTCAAAATTCTAACAAATAAAGGCTTGGAATATTTCACTTTGTGTCTAATGAATCTATATGAGAATTTCACTTTTTGAATTGATAGTTTTTCAGGATAGTCTAATTTATTGAGCTGCACCTGTATGTGTCATGTCTTCCTCCTTCCTGTCACCGACCTTTGTTTAACCCTTTTGATGATTCAATAAATACATTATTTACATACAGGGTTGTACACGTTTGCGTCCACTAGAGGGCATCACAACAGCTTTCTTGCCCAGAAATATTTTTGTAGTCAGGACATGAATAAAGTTAAGATGAGGAGGAAGACGGAAAACAAAGAGTGAAGGCTTCACTGCTTTAGGTTCGCTTCCTCAAGCTCATCAGTTTGTCATGTTATCAGGGGCCCTCAGGTTGCCGTCTGTAAAGTGATATTTCAACAGCAAGTTTAATTTTGTGTTAACAATAAATTGGTTTTCCTCTTGATGGTAGAATGAAGCTGACAAGGTGAAAGACTAAGAACCAAAAACACAAGGATCGAGGAATACACGAGGATCAAGATCCATAACTTGCATTCGTCTTCAAAACAATTGAACAGGATGAATTGAAATTCTATATGGGTTCATTTTAAATTAATTTGTTAATTTTATAGAGAGTGCATTCGGTGAGTCATTGTCACTGAGCTGACCCTCTGCTCTGCGCTCTGGCGCTCCGCTGCAGAACTGGTGGACTCTTGTTCATGTGGTATTTGTGTCTCCACAGAAAAGAGTGCGACATCCCGGCAGCAGCAGACACCGCTGGTGTCCAGGTGTGTGATGACGCTGCGTTCGATTCTCGGTTAGCCTTAGCGTCTGTGGAGCTTCGCGATGCAGATCCTGGCGGTGAAGCTGCTCGGCCTGCTGGGATTGTTCGGCCTTATGCTGGCCGGGGTGCTGGTCCCAGTGCGCCTCCTGCTGGTTGACTACGACAAGGCCCACAGATACAGGAGGGCTCTGTCCCTTTGTAACTCTTTTGGAGGAGGCGTGTTCCTGGCAACATGCTTCAATGCTCTGCTGCCTACCGTCAGAGACAAGGTACTTCCACACACACACACACACACACACTCACGATCACACTTCTATCTTTGTGAGGACGAGAAAGTCTGAGACAACTCTGCTGCCTTGTTAAACTTTCCTCTGCAGGCTGATGATCTTGTTTTGCTTCATTGGTTGTTATTTTGAATTGTCGCTGATCAATAGTCATTTGAGTCCGCTGATATCAGACGATTGCGTCTAAGAAAACACTCTTTAGAAGGAGCAGTCTGTGTGATCTAGTGAGGTCTAGATTGCAGATTGCAGCTTGGGATCGTCACGTTTGCCTGTTTGATTCTCTGCAGGTTGAGAACGTGTTTCAGCAGCTGAACATCAGCAACAATTATCCTCTGGCTGAGACGATGATGATGCTGGGTTTCTTCCTCACTGTCTTCGTGGAGCAGACCATTCTAACCTTCAAGAAGGAGACGCCGTCTTTCATCGACCTGGAGACCTTCAACGCTGGCGGTTCAGAGGCCGGCAGCGACTCAGAGTACGACACGCCCTTCATCTCCTCGGCACGGGGCTCTCCAAGCAGTGGCCGCCACTCCCACGGACACCAGCATGGACACTTCAGCCGAACTGAGGTTGCGGGGGCGGGCCCTCTGCGACTCGTCAGCCTTGTCCTGGCTCTGTCGGCACACTCTGTGTTCGAGGGTCTGGCGCTCGGCTTGCAAGAGGATAACGCCAAGTTGGGCAGCCTCTTTCTGGGCGTTGCCGTGCACGAGACGCTAGCTGCTGTAGCTCTGGGTGTTAGCGTGGCCAAGGCGGCACTTGGCATGAGGGATGCCGTCAAGCTGGGTGTGACTGTCAGCCTGATGATCCCACTGGGCGCGGTTGTCGGCCTGGGCATCGAGTCGGTTCAGACCCTGGCTGCTGGCGTGGTGTCAGTGGTTTTGCAGGGACTCGCTGCCGGCACCTTCCTGTTTGTCACCTTCTTTGAGATTCTTTCCCGAGAGCTGGAGGACAAACAGGACCGGCTGCTCAAAGTGCTCTTCCTCATCCTCGGCTACGCTGTGCTCGCCGCACTCACCTTCATCAAATGGTGACGTTTGCGTGCAGAGATACCAAAGGACCGCAGCTCTGACGCTGTGAGCAGAAACATCTAGAGCTGGAAACATCTGGAGCAGAAACCTCTGGAGCAGCTGGATGAAAACGAAGATGTGACATTCAGTGAATCTTCCATGTTGGACGAGTTCGTCTTCATGTAGACCAACTTTAAAAACTATGAACTCGTCCTTTTAATGAAACTTCACGCAGCTGTTTTCCTCCTCTTTATTAAATACTTAACCTGCTCGACTTCTTTGACTTCCACACGTTGTTTTTCTGTTAGGTGAATAAATCCACTGGAGCCTTTAATTTATCTTATAAATAAATCTGCATCTTATTTAAAGTTCTGGAACATTTCATCGTATTTATTCCCGTTTGTGTCGTCTCATGTTCCTGTCCTTCTGTCCGCTGAAATTGGGATCTTTTACAAACCTCTACACTTACCTGATGCTCCATTCTGCCTCTCATCTGCTCTCCATGTTTTCAGCCGGTTCGGGTCGTCATCGGCTGCATTAATGATCCATTTGAAACGTCCACATAAAGGTCAGTGTGTCTGTTGGTTTGCTGCATCACATCATCTCTGGGACTCAGTGTCGCCTCTTGAGGCACAAAGTGGTATTACATGATGGGGAGCCAGCTGGTTAGCATGCTAACGTTGGTATATCTGTTATTCACATGCTCTTAAATAGAAATAAAATATGTTTTATTTATCAGTTTTGCTGGAGCCAATCAGCCGTTTAACAAAGTACAGAATGATAACCTGCCAGATGTTTAGTTTGAAAAGTCTCACTGGGCTTGATGATTTGAGGTCAGCTGCTGAACCGTCCTGCTTCTGTCCGTTTGGACTCTGGCTGAGCTTCAGGTTGACGTCACAGCCTCCTCCTGCCTGTCAGCTCCACGTCCTGAACGTTGAGACCTGAAGCAGGCGTGACGCCGCCTTCTAAGAGCTCTGATTGGATTAAACTCTGCAGTCTGATTGTCCGCTGTCAACGTGCCCTTTGAGTTTAGTTGATTCTTATTAATAACGAACCGAATCTTCAAGTTCTATTTTTACAACCTCTCACAATCTGTTCTCTTCAATAAAAACTTTTTATAACAAAGCTGTTGATCAAGATGCTCTTATTATTATTATGTATTTGATTTGAGGAAGGATACTGTCTGTTTATTGGTTGTTTGGTCTGTTTATTCAAACGAGGAACCGCTGTGACAATCAATAACCTACTGCACGTTATTCTCCCAATCTACCAATCAATATCTAGTTTTGAATGTGATATTGAGTTTTACATGATTCTGACAATATTTTTTACAAAGTGAACTAAATCTTCTTTTACACTTCATGTGCACAAACTCACAGACTACTGACACGCAGAGACTCACTGCCAGTAATCTGGACATGAAGCTCTGACTTCATCATCTCAGCAGACGGGGCGGGAGGAGACCTGATCCGGCCCTGCACCCGGATGGCCCGGATGCCTCAACAGGAGCGTGTGATGTTTTCTTGCGCCTCATTAAGCCTCTTAGTTCCTGTAAGTCTGCAGGCGAGCTGCGGGCTGCCGTTGGCTTCGCTCGGGCCGTGATGAGTTAATCCTTCAGTGGAAAAGGTTCACTCGTCTTTGGACACCTCAGGTTTGTCCCCCTGCCAGCCATGGACGAGCTGCTGTTACCGAGCGGAGAGGAGGAGGTTCGCTCCAACCACAGCTTGCATGTTCCGGGAGACGCCGGGAGGACGATGGGGGACAGAGTCAAGTCTTTCTTCCAGGCGAATGTCAACGGGGACCTCAGGAGATCCATTCAGAAGTTCTGCAGGAGGAACGGGCTGCTGACGCTGTCAGTGATCGCGGTGATCACCGGCTGCACGCTGGGCTTCATGCTGAGAGGGACGCAGCTGTCCACACAGGTAGGACTCACCTGTTTATAGCTGCAGTTTCACAGGATTACACCGCAACAAGCCGGCCGAATATCACCGAACGTGTTGGAGGTGTGTTACATGGGCCAAGGAGGAACTCCAAACGGTTTGGGGCAAAACCTGTTTAACATCGTAAAAACTGAATTTATTTAAATTTGATTTGGCTCTGATCTGCCTTCCGCGAGCGCATTTCTAGATGGATGCGAATAAGGGGAGAACTCGTGCACGTGTGCAGGTGTGCTAATGGTGATTTGTTGTGCAAATCCCCAAGTCCCTGGTTGGGTAGAGCTGATATCTGCTGCAGACAAACATGTGATGGATGTCATGAGAGCCTGCACATACCTGATGTGTAGGGAAGGGATGTTTCCTCAATGTACAGCACCAGCTGGACTCAGTTTCCAGGATTCTCCAAGTTGACCTCATTGTCAGGATGCAACATGTGCAGAGAGAACCCTCCTTAAATGTTGAGGCAAAAATCATTTGTTATTCACATTAGCGTTGGCGGAGGTCTGATCTTCCCGAATGGGAAATTATTTCCTGTTGTGTTTCAGTGGAAGCACCTTTAAAGTGTATTTGAAGCTGTATTAACGTATTGAATATAAAACATTTCACTAAAACCACCATCGTCTATCGTTATAATACTCCCACTTTAGACTGAACATCAGCATACCAACATCATTTCATCTGGTGTTTTCAATGATAAAAATAGCTCGTCTCCTCATTGAGGTGACTTTCTAGGAAGAATCTGTCCGTCTCAGACTAACTAAATATAGCAGGAACCAAAGGGAACTAGCAGCCAAGTGTGTAGGATTTGTGAGGTGGCAGGTAATAAAAAAGTAACACGTCAACAAGTAATGGAACCGAGCGATTTGTTTATCTGTTGTCTGAGAGAGAGAGAGAGAGAGAGAGAGAGAGAGAGAGAGAGAGAGCATGAGGATGACAGAGAAACATAATATGACACACATGCTTGTTAAAAAACGTTAATATAACAAAGTTCCT
>CAAKHC010007402.1:0-10270 GCA_901007825.1 Macroramphosus scolopax
AGGCGATACTTTCATTTATTTTTATTTTTTTCTACATAATACACACACACCTGTCCGTCTATCTGTGTCTTAACATTTCAACCATGTGGTAAATTCTTTTAGTTATGGATAATCCCCAGCCTGCTCGGCAGCTCCCTGTTGCACTTCCAGTCGGAGGACAAATGGGAGCGAATGTCGGCCTGGGTGTACGGGGCGGGGCTCAGCTCGCTCTTCATCATCTCCACCCTGTTTCACACTGTGGCCTGGAAGAAGAGCCACCTACGGTACACACAGAACAACACACGTAGTTTAACACAACACTGAGTGCTTTGTTATATTTCTTAGAAGACGTATGAGTTAAGCGTTAGTGGCCACTACTGGTACCTGCATGCATCCTTCTCTGGAACAAATATGCTTCCCCACAATCCAGATTTGTTGTTGAGATTTAAAATACACTGATGCTACATGTATAAACAGTGTCACTCAGTTGTCACGAGGCTGTTTGGTCTCTCCCTTCAGGTCTGTGGAACACTGTTTCCACATGTGTGACAGGATGGTGATCTATTTCTTCATTGCTGCCTCCTACGCCCCGTGGTAAACAAAACTAGCCTGCTACGTGTGCGTCCTTGTGTATGTGTTGGGAGTGTGTACATATTTGTAGCCTCCTGTCCTTGCCTCACCAGGCTGAACCTGCGGGAGCTCGGTCCCTGGGCGTGCCACATGCGCTGGTTGGTGTGGGTCATGGCCTCTTTCGGAACCACCTATGTCTTCTTCTTCCATGAGAGGTGAGTTCAGACGTTCATACAGCCTCTGTATTTACCAATGAGTACATATTCCACCACATCTAATGGTCTTCATCAGAGAATTAAGGTTACTTAGGTGGCATCACATGCCTGAAGTGTGGTGATGCATCAATTCAGATCTGATCATTAACCCCCAGCTGTGTCCTCTGTCCCAGGTATAAGATCATGGAGTTGATCTGCTACACAGTGATGGGAGTTTTTCCTGCCATGGTCATCCTCTCCATGGTGAGCACGCTCGTTTCAGCTCACATTAGTCCCTGTGGTTTTCTCATTACTAAACTGCAATGTCATTACAACCAATCGTCGGTTCCTTGTCTTCCCAGCCGGAGCAGGCCGGGTTGTGTGAGCTGCTGATGGGTGGAGCCTGCTACTGTCTGGGGATGGTCTTCTTTAAAAGTGATGGCATCGTCCCATTTGCTCATGCCATTTGGCACCTGTTTGTAGCGATGGGAGCAGCCATACACTACTACGCTATCTGGAAGTACCTCTACGCCCAGCAAACCAATCAGGTGGAGACCTCCAGATGACATCACCACTGACCTCACGGGGGGCGGCTCCTGTGTTTGACCGACCTCAAGGAGATGAAGTGAGCTGTGTCCAAATTCAGCGGCTGCCTCCTTGGGAAGGCCAGTGTGCTGAAGCTGTGTTCCCCCCCACTCCCCACCCCCAAAACTGATGGTGCATTTAGGTGATCGACATTATGTCGTAATCTCAAACCAATCTGTGTTTATCAACAGGAAGTTGTCCTCAATCAGCAGGCAAAGGTGCAACAAGACTAAGAATCTACAGCCATGCTTGGAGCTCGGGTTGCAGTGGTATACGAGTGTCATGATATACTGTGGTGTTGACGAATACAGTTATCATACCGTATACATTGCTTATCTACAGTATTGAAAAAGTTGCATCCGGACAGAGAATCTCAGCCACGCTTGCACATCTCCTTAGCCCGATAGCCCTTATTTTCAAATGGGAGACTTTTTATACATGCTTCCATTAAAGCGTTTGTACAACCAAAATGATAATAATAATATTAATACTGTGACGCAGTGAAACCGTGATTTGGTCTGAGACGATTATCCTTCCGCGAAAATCGAATACCATTGCAACCCTACACGGAGCTCTGTGAGGCTGCACTCCGTACTGAGGCGAGCTAAACGCTAACTTCAGCATGATAACATGTTTGTGATTGCAGTGCTGATGTTTGTAACAGGTATCCAAAGAGAACTAATTTGGCAGTATGCTACTTACTGTGCTGGTTAGCACTAAACACAATGTAAAGCCGAGGCTGAGGGTGACATGAATGTAGGTAGTTTAATAGTCTTCAAAACGTTTCATTTAAAACCTCATGGTGGCACATTTGGATTCATCATCCGGGATCCATGAATGAGAGTTTTCTCTGGATAAGTTCAAACTTTGACCTGCTGGCGGCGCTAGATGATAGTTCAGGTGTTCACCAGAGTCATCCAGGTTCATCCTCTGGGCACCACAAATGTCTGTAAGGAGCTGGAACAATGTGAAGGAGCGACATTAGAACAACACCGCTTGTGTGTATGAAGAACCAAACTCTGTCAGGTTTGTTGATACCTGACCAGTTGAGATGTGTCACCGATCCTTACATTACAAGTTTGATGGGAACATCTGAAAGCACATTTTAAGAAAACGACCGGCATGCGGAGGATTGTAGGATACCGAGAGCCCGGCCTGGTGTGACGGAGGAACCCTTTGAATCGGGGCGCGCAGATCAGTTCATTTCAATCTTGAATTTCCTGTATTTTAAGTTTCGTTTCATTCATCAGGGGTATTCTTAACTTTTCCTGGAGGTTTCTCGGTGTGGTGCATGTCGAAATTCAGTGTTCAGAAAGTGAGTTGAGTGCATCGTCTTAGAGACGAGGAAGACAACGTTTACAAATAGCTGACTTGACTATCATAATTATCACGTTATATTTAAGTATTATTATCAGATTGTTTTGGTTTCATTATATTTAAGAACATCAGTAAAAAGTTATTTCAATTCAGAGTGCTAGATGGTTTTATCACTGTTACTATTTATTATGCTATTTAAACTTTAGTATACAAGATGGTTTTGCTCAGATTTATGTTTCTTTTATGTTTAACATTCAGATATTCATATTTCTAGTGACGAGGACTTTGACTGTGTAGAAACACTGATGTTGATGAGGTTTAGTCATCAGTTACTATTTATGCTTTATATATTTATCAAACAGTATACGCTGACTTCATCTATATTTTATTTGAATCTATTTATAGTGTTAGCTGGATCCCATTACTGTCCATTCACGGATGTTACAGGAAAGGTTTGGGTTTCTCAGAGGGAAACACTGCTTGACTCAGCACTGCCAGAAGACTGATATTTACTGCCGCAACTGATAGCACACTACTACCGTATTTACTACTGGTCGAAAGTTCTAGAACACCCCCGATTTCTCCAGTTTTCACTAACATATAAGCAGTTCATGGCCGGGAAATAAACTTAAAGGTACAAAGTTTATATAACCCGAGGTTGAGTTTCAGAGATATTTAAAGGGGGTTAAATGACAGCTTCTCTGAAGCAGTGGAGGTGAATGAAACCTTGACAGGTGATGGAAACTTTTCAAACAGGAGTCCCAACTTTTGCTGATGATTTACTAAGTTACTGCACTGTCTGAGGCATATTTCCTCACTATTTCAATGCAGGAAGCCGTATATTGCTTCATAATGGTGAAGGAAAATATGCAATTAATAAAGCAGGACGTGTCACGATGGCTCTTACGGCACTTTACTTTATTGCAAAGAAAGCGGATGTGTCGGTGAGGACATTTTCCTCCACCATTAAAAGGCTCTTAGATACTCGCAGAAACATTGTCAGGAAAAGGTCCAGCAGTCAGCTGACATGCGGCTCACAGGACAACAGCTGCAAGCAGCTTAACAATTTCCAAGTCAGCGAGTGTCAGTTTGGACTATGAAGGAAGCTTGATGCTGCAGGTTTGACAGGCTGAGTGGCAGCTACCAAGACTGCCATGAACAAGAAGAGCGCCATGAAGACACATCCAGACTGAACCTAAATTGCTATACAAACTGGAAGAATTTGAAAAGCTCTAAAACCTTTGACCAATAGTTTACATCTACAGTATTGTTGAACAATCTGGCCCAATATTAAGGCATCTCAGGTGCGTGTGTGTGTGCGCGCGTGCTTGTGTGTGTATGTATCCTATTCTATCCGACTCCCATGAATCCAAAGCCTCGAACTGGCTGAGTCTATGTTTACACGTGAACGCATGTATCTTGATAAAAACAAAATATATATTTGAAATATGTATGTGTGTACTCTAAGTGTTAACATGTATGTGGTGGCGCACAGTCTATTGGACACGCTTATATATTATGATAAATGTGGCTAGACGGCCAAATGGTCTATAGGTGTAGAAAAATATTTTTCAAACTCCTGTTCAACATCTTTCACTGCTGCCTGTCTCTCAGGATTTGGATCATTTGGGCTTAAAAGCCTGTGATGCCACAGTCAAGGACCACTAAAGGACTGCTGTCTGCAGCGAAGGAAGATGATCAAATAGCTATGAAGCTGCTCTCTTAAATCTCCGTAGAGCTTCACTTGCTTACTCACATTCCAAAGTAGGGCAGCAGTCCCAAAAGTTCTCTGAAAGCTTTACATATAGTTAATATTAATGGAACAGAAGAAGGCTTTAAGACAATAATTTGGCATGTAACCACTTCAAATATTATAGCAGCTTCGTAGATAATAAAGAATAATGCTTTTTGTGCTCTAAATTTGCATCGAAATACACTGACTGTATGTGCAGTTGTTCACGACAAAAATGAGGATGGTAAAGTTCCTGTGCAAAGGGTAATTTAATTTAGTAGGAGTTTATAAAATGACTAGATCTGCAGCTGGATTAGATAAACACCAAACATCAATCAGCTGTTGGATGGAGCCTAAATTAACTCTTTTTTAACTTTAACACAAAAACAAACTGAGAACCAAAAATGGCTTAGAATGCATAATTATATTGGCAGAGGTAAAAAAAATAATCCAACTCGACATATTTCAAGCACACAGCCTCGTGTGAACTGTCTGGTGTCATTCTAAACCTTAATGATGTTCATTTCTTCAAGTGTCTGCAGAAACAAAAAATCATCTAATGACAGAAATGATCTGAATTCCACCACATGTCTTCATTACTATTTTAGATCTATCACTAAAATACCGTACGAAAAGAAAAACTCCTACTAGTGTTTGCAATTATCATTTATTTCTTTTTAGTTTTTGACTAAATAAGGAGACTTAATTTCAGGTCATTCTAATGTCACAGTTGACTGGGGATTGAGTTTATCTCACGTTGGATGTCTCAGACTAGAATAACATTCTTCAATAGATTCTCACATTCCAGATTGTACTGTAGTATTTGTACTCTCAGTGTTTACTTGAGCCTTGGGAAACACCAAATGATTGAGCGTTAACTGCTTTGTAGAACTCGTACAGGCCACTGGTTCTACGCAGGTTAGGCAGCGCTGAGATATTTGAGGATTTGACGCGTGTCTGTCGTTTTGGTTACAAAATCTGTCTCATTCAGACATTCAGTGGCCACTTGACTTCACATTGAGCGATGTGGTTTTATAAACTTCCCATGACGCCTTCATGGTCCCCCTGTACATTGTTTATAGATGCTCTGTGATTGTGGAGCTGCTGAGTTTGTTCTCTGTGCTGCTGGTGTTTTCGTTCTGCTCCTATAAGAATGATTATATAATCTCTCTCTTTCTCTAGTTTTCACATGAGTTCTTTGTGTCTGTGGTGCTTTTGTGCTGTGATAAGCCTTTATGATGCCAACAATGCTTTTATCTTTTCTATTTCTCTTGTAATAAAAATGCTTTTTCATGCACTTTCTTCCGGGACTCTGCATTTTTGTTTCATTATTCCAGTTTGAAAATACAAACATTTCTCTGCATCAGTTATTAAAAATAAAACTGCTAAATATCATCATAACATAGTCTGATGACTACACTAGGTCAATTATTTGAAATATAGATATTTGGATCAATATATACTGTACACTTGAATATGATTTGCAGATAAATATTTTTTAATTTTAAGCCTGTGCTGAACTTTAATTTAAGTGTCTTTTACAGTAGATTAAATCAAGCAGGGATTGTATTTGTAAATTTGCAAACCTCAAATTGTTAAATGTAAATTGTTGAATATTGTTCCTCCTTAATAAGGCAACATATCGTTTATTTGTAATATTGTTAAGTTGATCTGCATGCTCCCCTGCTTCTGTGATGAGGTAGTACTGCCGCTGGCCGCCAGGTGGAGTCGTCTCAGCACATTGAGGCCAGAGCAGGTGCGCCCGGGCCGAGGCAAGCCGAGGTGAGGCAGCTCGTCTACCTCGGGTGTTTCCGTCGTGGCTCGGCTGTGAACCGCTGTGGATGTGGGAATGCGGTTGCCAGAGGCAGTGGGCATTGCCGGGCACTCGGCGGAGATGTGCGCACGGAACCAGGAGGGCTCAGCGGCTGGCTGTCGTCCAAGTTAACTGGCTGTTTTGGGGATGTGGGAGGGAGCACCACACGGCTTGGTGTCGCTCGGAGCAGGGTAGCTGCTTGCTGTTTTTTTTATCTCCTTTTAACAGGGATTTTTCTACCTTGAAAGGGGGAACGAGAGAGAAGCCAAAAAGGAATCCCCAGCACCATGGAGCCACGCATTGCAGGCAGCGTGAGTACTAACAGCAGACACCCTGGACAGCCCTCAGGGGACGGGGCTTGATACTGCTGGAATCACACCTCAACTTTTCCAGGATCTATTTTATTAATGGGTTACCGCTCAAAAATCACTCAGTTAAAAAAAATGAATGTAATTTCCGTTTTTCTACGTGTGGGAACAATGTTCGAGTTAATTGTTTATTGTGTGTGACGAGCACGACCACAAATTAGACATACCTGCGGACCCTGAGAGGCCGGGGCTGATAGCGCGTAGTGCCGCGCCTGACGACTCATGGGCGGATTAATTTCTGACGATTTTCTCCTGCTTTTTGTTGCTACGGCGGTTGCTACTGACGACCACTGAGCCCTGAGTCGTAAACAGACGGACATTAGCTAAAGGGCCACATTACTGAAAAGTCATGTACTTCATTTTGTAGTTTGTTTATACGTGTCTGGTTTTAATTCTGACCTTCAAGGTAAGACACTGAGTCTGGGGAAGTTGTGTGACATGGATACAAGGTGTAATACAATCTTCTGGGTCAGATATGCAAAATGTGGGTCTGTTTCTGTGGGCACACAGGAGGGGGGTTTCTTGGCCCCAGGATTGAGTTAACTGCGGCCAAGTAGCCAGATTACTGTGGATTAGCAGGCATTTAAAATAGTCACGTTATCCCACCAGTGCTTGCAGAGTCAGCTACAACAACACCTTTTATTAGGCTGCTTGCCATGTATTTGCTGTAAAAGAATCATGTGCTTTAAATGAGGCACAAGTTGCAATGGACGCATAAGGTACTGCTTTCATCTGCAGACGATGTGAAATGTCAGCAGATGAGAAAAAAAATCTGATGTAAACTGCATTAAATGGGTTCAAAAGGGTTCCTCCAAAGCCTGAGACAGAAGCTGGTGTCAGTACCTTCAGTAGGGACACGGTCTGCAAACACACCTGTTCTTTGAGGTAAAACTGCATGACCTGGATGCAGGCGGAGGGGATTGATCGCTTCTCATATTGAGGTCTCAGTTTCACAAGACAGATGGAAGGAAAAATGCACTGAGAACACTGGCAGAGGAAGCAATACAATAGAGACAGATGAGATTGAAAATATTAGTGCTGAAATCAATTAATTCAGCCACAAATGTTAATAGGAAGCAATTCTGATTATCAGTTTATTTTTGATCATTTATGATGCAGAAAATGCATCCTGCTTCTCAAACTTGGAAAGTTGTTCAGACAAAAAAAAACATATGAAGCAACCCAAAGTAACTAATTTACCTAAAAATTACAGCTTCAAGATGATGTTGACGGTGCAATGACTTGTAGTAGGGAGAATGACGTCTACGTCACTTGGAGTGACCGGGCAGGAAACATGATTGAGGCTGGACAGAACCAGAAACTAGCTCAGTGCGTAGTCATGGCAGCGGCGACAAGACAAGATGAGATTGATGGAGGAAGCTGAAAAGGGAATTGGGATCCATTTCCTGCCGCTTGTAACTCAGTTAATGTATCTCCAGCCGTTAGTAACTCTAACACAACTACTTTGAGCTCAGATGGAGAGTCATAGCAAGCTTAAATCTGACCTGCCACAAGTCATCTGACAGTCAGCAGTTTGTATCTCCTTCAAGTGCAGGACAGTTATTATCGGTTGTGCCAAGAGAGGCCAATAAGAAAGCTACATTATTCTGTGTCACCTTGAGTTTCATGACTAAACAAATCAATTGTGATGAACAAAATAGAAAAATGCTTCATGAAAATTAGTCATTACTTCCAAACATTGACAATATGGAGGTCAAGCCTATTACCTGTTTTATATTTGGCATGAACGACAACAAAGTAACATGTGCATTTACAAACTGCATAGTAGCTATGAGCTAATTCTCATGTAATCTCTGTGGATTATTTCATATCAAAACTATTGTTGGCAGACAGAAATCGGATGTTGATTAGAAGTTGTGACTCTGGAGGTGAAATGGCTTAACCCTGTCTGGTTATTTAAAAGCTTTTTAAAACATTCAGTGCCTCAGGCGCTTCTGAGTCAGTGCATCCGCACTTTAAACTAACATGAACATGGTTTCTTTGTTTTTGCAGTGTGAAAGGTGACGGTGACATGAAATTTAAAGCAACCGACCCTGAACTATAAACCTTCGCCGCATGCTGCTGCACATAGGTTTGACAGTACGCATCATCAAGGTGATCACTACATCATACACACACTCTTTTTATTTCCCTGTTTATGGTGGATATATTGTAGAGTAGAGAAATAAAGATCAAATAGAATTTAAATACTTTACCCCTCAGATCTTGAAGGGTTTTACAAATAAGAGTATAATCGTACTATCTCTGATGATGCCTTTTAATATGTGTGTTTGTTTGTCCTCCTCAGTAGTGGAGTTTGTAAAACCAACCGCAGCATCATGTTTTATGGTTCCTCGTCCGGGGCCAGTATGTCCCTGCCATCCAAGAGCCGCCTGAAACGCCAGAGCAGGACGTTTACACAGGTATACACCCCACACACACACACACACACACACACACACACACTGAGCTCAGTTTCCAGGTTACAATCGATCTTATTGTTTTTTTTAACAGGCATTTCCCAAAGCCGCCCTTCAGAGCAAGTGCATGCGCCGGGTCTTAAGAGCTTCCTAATGTCAACTTTCTCTGGTGTTCTGAGAATGCTGTATATAGTTCAGTAATAAATCCCAGCATTAACATGTAAACAATAGAAAGAAATGGTTTATGTTTTAAGTTGTTCAGAGTCAAAACAAAGCGTAAGGTGAAAGCCGCTCCGAAAAGTAGTTTCTTTCACAGTATGAGTTCAGAGCTCGGACATCAGAGCAAAGTCGCTGCTCCTTCGTATGACAGTGAGTCAGTATTGCTTCTTGATGTACAAAGTACGTGATCTGACAGTGAATTCAGTATTGTCTGTCTGTTCATCAGGTTCTGTACCGTACTCTGAGTTACCGGGATCGTGTCCCGGCAGAAACTGGTACTAACACCCGTAATGACCGGCGCTCGACCACTGAGCCTCCAGAGCGACCGGCGGATGACCCAGCCGAACTCTCCACCCAGAGCTCGGCTCCTGGCGTGCTGAAGATTTTTGGTGATGAAATCTGTGCCGGTGCCAACTACAAAAGCGTCCTGGCCACGCCGCGCTCTAGTGCGCAGGAATTGGTTAAAGAGGCGCTGGAGCGGTACTCTCTCAACAAGGATGCTGCGCAATGTTACGTCTTGTGTGATGTGATTGGACATTTAGAGGGGGGAGGTGGGATTGGAGGTGGAGGGTGGCGGACTGAATGCTTGCGTGCTCTGGGGGACAATGAAAAGCCACTGTTGCTCCAAGAACTGTGGAAGCCCAGAGAAGGACACGCTCGCAGGTTTGAGCTGCGCAGGAGAGCGGAGGTGGAGGAACTTAACGCCAAGGAGAAGGATACCATCACTGCTGGTGAGGGAACACGCGCACATACATACACACACACACACACACACGCACAGCTGGACCAATTCCCTTTCTTTCTCAACATGTCAAACTCAGCAGAAAAGCATAGCTCGTTAGTTCCTCTGCAGTGTGCGTGAGTGTGTGTGTGTGTGTGTCTGTATCGAAGATCAGACCTTTTGTCACAGATAGTATCGCGCAGAGACGCTATTGTTCCTGTGTAATTACCAGAAGCCTATTTTATATGGAGCTGTTCAGTGAAGACTCATCTGCGCTTCTATTAGAGATAAATGCTTGCATGTGCAATTGAGAACTCACAGAACCACACACACACACACACACACACACACA
>CAAKHC010007402.1:19137-75910 GCA_901007825.1 Macroramphosus scolopax
GACAATGAAGCAGCCCAAAGTGCTTTACATTAAAAACAACAGAACAAACAATGAGAAATACATGATACAGACCCCCCCTTCTCCCACTCACACACACACACACACACACAAGCGCACACAAGCAGTCAGCCTCGCATATTATAGAAACAATACACACACAGGTTTGTACAACTATCTTTGTGAGGACATTGACATTCCTCATCTGCTGACTCTAACTTTAAGCATTGCATCTAATTGCCTAACCAAACGTTAACCCTGGTCCAAGTCTTGAGTCTCTCTCAGAAAGCGAGGATCAGCTAAAATGCTCACTATGATGGTTTAAAACTCAAGTTAGTCTTCTTAAAGATAGGTGTACACACACACACAGACACACACACACACTATGGCAACATGAAGCAAGACTGGTAGAGGAGACGGGATGTAACAAGGTTTAGATGCTCCGCTCCGTCATTGATTCCATTTGATGTGTGCTTGTGTGTGCGTTGACATCCTTCCTGTTAAAAGACGAGAATGGAAGTCCTTTGTCGTTTGGACTGTTTTCCGAGTGTGTGTTGGCTTTTCTGTTTTTTAAGGTGTGTGTTTAAACCAGCTGCTGCGTAGCATTATGACACGTTTCCTCGGAGGTTAAGTGATGTCTCGTCTGTTTATGGAGCCTCACACATAGATTACCGTATGCCTAGACATAAGCCTATTACAGAAGGGAGTGTGTGCACGTGTGTGTGCGCATCCAAAACATATGGCAAAATATTTGAAGGGTTGTGTGTGTGCGCTGTCGTCACGTACACATTCACCAATTTAGTGTCTGTAGCTTCAGAGAGGATTTTGTTGGGTCGAGTTGATTATTGGGCCTCAGCACTTTGTTGGTGTCACTGAAAACGTTTCTCTTTGCATCCAGACGTATGTGATGGTTTCAGTTGTGGAGTTACAGAGGATAGCAGGGTGGGGCCTCACTGGAGGTCTGCGCTCTTCGAGTGCCTTTCTGGTCCTCTCGGTCCACCAGCTGGTCCACATCAGGACTGTTTGCCATCACAGAGTCAACATTTTAATTTGTCCAATATTTTGGTTTACAACCAAACAGCTTTAATACAAATAGCATTGCTAATCCCCAGCTGTGCTTTGTGTTACGAGCTAATTAATGAATGTTAGCATGCTAAGATGATGGTTAATATGGTATAAACATTCCTAATTTATGGTCGCGCAAATAATTTTAGTATCTTTATCAATTTTAGGTAGTGACAAATGCCAAATGAAGTCCAGTGTTTGTCATTGTTTGTACAAAACCTCAGAGTCCTGAGCTCCATTTGGGGGAGGGGGCGAAGCTTAGAAAGAGGAATTATGTCTGCCATGAGATAATGCAACGACAGACTGACAAAGTGTAGGATGCCCGCTCCACAAATACTAGATTTTCAGTTATCACCTGCTCAGCGTGCCACTAAACTTCCTTTCAGTTCTTTGATGTGACACGGAGAAAGAAAGGATTGGACGTGATTGAGTGATGAATGCAGGCCGCGTGCCGGCTTGCTGCGCAGTAAAACACCACCGATCCAGTCGACTCAGCCCCTCTGCAGCAGTTCATTTGTATTCTGTGAGGAGCAGGCGACTGGTGGCTGTTGCTATTGTTTCCTGACTTCAATATCAAGTTAATTAAAAATTAATATCTCTATTGCCACACACACACAAGCAAAATGCAGTCTCCCGTTCTCTCAGCTGTTCGCACTCCTTAGTACAGAAATTCACTGCAGTGACTGATGAAATCCCCAAACATTCACTGTGTGTGTGTGTTTTATGAAGGTCCACAGCGGGGTTGGTTCCACCGCTCCAAGGTGTTGCAGATTCAGGCCTGTTTACGGATGGTTATGGAGTGGGCGAGCAGGTCCAGCCTGGGACATCTGGCAGACAAGTTCTTTGCCAAACTGAACAGCACTGTTTCTATACTGGCCACACCCCCACAGCAGCTCACACAGGTAACAACACACACTCACACTTAAACCTGTTTCTAATATTTTGGCCACTGTATCTGCATGCATGAGCAGGGGAGGAATATTATAAACACAAGTAACGTAGGCTATCCATGTCAAAGTTTTGTTAACAAAGGAGCAGCAGAGAACAGGGACGATTTGCTTGGTTGTAATCATTCATCTGCTGTTCAAGAAGTCCAATCACACTGACCAGTGATTTCAGCCATGATGCTGCCCACACATCATCTCTGCTCCCTCAGCTTGTAATACAACAGAAATAAACCCACCTACTCTTCGTTTTGTCTCTTCCCGGTGCTCAGTTGAGTTGGCGAACATTGTCCAGCGAGCACCCGAACCTGAAGCCCGTCCAGCTGCACCGGATTCTCAACCAGTACCAGGTCACAGTGGAGATCGGGCCTGTCCCCATATGGCAACCAAACAGTGAGGACGAGGCGTATATTTACAGAACAGGTTTGTTTCATACAAAAAACAATGATATACAAATGCAAACGCACACAGAGATGAAGAGGACAATGAGCTGGTGAAAATGGGGAGAAATGCTCCCAAGAACATTTGATAAATAGAAGGAAAAAAATTAGCGCTCATGATTTTAAATGAACTTGTTGTCTGTGAGTGTTTACTGGCCTTTATTTTAGGAGAATGAGTGGATGATTGTATCAGATATTTGTAAGCAGCCTCATGTGCCGGCATTCATAGAGGAACCGTAGTGCTAAAAATCCCTGCATATGGACTGTGATTGGCTCACCAGATCACTGCAGTGAAACACGCTGCTCATTTTCAAATGTGACTGAACTTTGAAAGGCCAGAAAGATGTAAATCAGTTTTCATTTGACATCAGAGGTTGGTGCGTTGAGCAGAGATCGACCGTGTTCAATCTTTTGGAGTGTGATCGCTGCACCCCAGCATGCACAAAACCTTTAAAGCACAGACCTTGTAATGATGCGTGTGTGTGTCTGCATGTATTAACATCAGCTTTGTGTGTGTAGTGGACCTCCTAGAGAGCTTTGAGAATCACCCCCCCATCGTCCTGCCCAGCGCTGGCTTCCGAGTTGACCTGGACAGCGAGTGTGTAGAAGACAGCATCTATAGGCAGCTACTCTACATCCGCCACTACCTCTGGGGGCTGCGCACCAAGACGCAGACGCAGACCAACACCCCCACTGTGCACACACACTCCAACGGAACCAACACGGCTGACTGGCCCGATGTTCAGGTCAGGACGGCTCTCTTACTCACAAACACACACGCTCATTGACATAATGCACCACCAAGCACCGTCCACCACATCACAGCAAGCTGCCTAATCTGAACCTAAATAAATCCACAACTTTAATCTTAGTCCTGATCGACAAATTACAATTGGTGTGTGTGTGTGTGTGTGTCCTGTGTGAAAAGTGAGAACTGACCAAAATATCCTCACATTCCTATAATATCCTTCATCCAAAGATAGAGGTGCAAGTACGCACACAGGCAGTTGCACTGTAACATACACACACCTCAACTAACTGTAATCCAGGCCATGTGCATCAGCAGCTGTGGTTGTTGAGGAGTTCCTCATAATCCCATAAATGAAAGACAAAAAACCCTCTACTCCAGCCGACGGGCGCGCACACACACACACAAAAACCTAGACACTGTTAAATCATGGCTAATCTGATTAGTCTTTAGGCAGTCTAATTAGTGGGAACGGCTGACTAGACCATAATCCCTAGTGTTACTGCACCCTTACAGTGTATGTACACATACATGCACACAGACACACATATGCATTCACAGATTTGTCGAATGATAGATTGGTGGATGAATTTATTTTGTATTAATACCTTCTAATTTCTTTAATAATCTTTAATCTGGATGATGTAGAGAAACACAACTTTCTGTTCATAAAACTGCTTCCTCGGATGATTTTTTTTTATTTTCCTAACATTTGATGTCCACGGCATCCTGCAACTGTTGTCACACATCCTTCTGTCCCGCCTGATCACAGAGGGAGTTGTTGCCGCCGGCCCACAGCAGCCCCCACTCCGGGGTTCCCGGGGATGATGTGACTGCAGATAAAGGAGAGGAGAAAGGACGGGACCGACCTCCAGGCCAATCGCACACACACAGCCTCAGGAGGAACGGCACCATCCACCACCCACGTTCGGCAAATCCAGACCTGTCCTGCCTCTTGACCCCGCCCAACACCCCGCTGTACACCGAAGGAGGAGGAGGGCCCGGTCCGATCCTCGGCCCCAACACCCGGACCAACGGCTGCACCGGCAGAACTCCGGCAGAATGTAAAAAGACCAACGGACTCATCAGCAACGGACTGGAGGGTAGGCAGAGTGATGCACAGCAGGTGGACAAAATAACAGGAACACATGAGCAACATAAAGGAAAGAAACACAACAACCCAGCAGAATCATCAAATAATCACCTACTATCATGACAAGCTGACGTCAGTTATCTGCTCCGGGCACATTAAGCCAACGAGGTACAGGGACGCCGAGCCATCTGATGGGGGGGGTGGGCGCCATTGTTCGTGGATCATGGGCGACTTATGTCTCAGACACTTTCCGACCGTCCTGTCAGAGGCTTAAATTCAAGTTTTTGAGTTTTATGTTACTCTCTACACTAAGTGCTGCCCCTCAACAGGCATCCGGAAGTTGGCCAATCAAAAGGGAGAGTGGGGGCATGAAAGGCCAGTATAACATCAAAGATTTATTTTTAAACTTTGAATCAGGCAAAGCTTCTCTATTGGAGCCCCAGAATAAAAACATATGGTTATGAATGATCAGTCAGTCTCCTTAAACACATTTTATTGTCCAGTGTTCCTGTTACTTCATCCAACTGCTCAACATGAACTAATACACATTTAATGTTTAAACTCTTGCAGAATTGTAAGACACAATATTCAGTCCACACTGCAGAAGTATGAAGTTGATACAGCAAAAAAATGTTATCACATACAGTTGAAGCCATATATTTAAATATCACAACTCCATGTGTTTCATGTTACCACACATTTCTGTTAAGTCAAGAGGGCGTCAACTTTATTGTTTTTAACTGATCTCCAATGGAAACAGTCAAAAAAGTTCCAGTAAAGTTCTTCCTTCTTCTTCTTTAGAAGTGATCTTTGATGGAAATAAAGTAGTTACTCTATTGACCCGACACAAAAGATGTATGGTAACAAGAAATGTTTTGGAGTTGTGGAAACGTTAGTTTGAATGTCTTTAGCGGAGGTGTATTTAAATATACGGCCTGAACCAGACTGGACGTCCGCTGTCCCAAGTTATTGATGTTACTAATCATGTGGATCAGGATGTTCGTTCCCCTACAACCACATCTTGTCATGTTTACATTTCTGTTCGACACACAGTGTGTTCATTTGTTTGTGAGTTTCATAGTTGATATAATTATCATTTTTGCACAAACAAGACGAGCTGTTTCTCCCTGTTTTCAATCTTGATGCTAAGAAACACGAGTTGCCTCCCAGTTGTGGCTGGATTCGATCCTTGATCCTTATGGAGAGAGAGTGTATTTCCCAAAATATTTAACTAATTCTTTAAGTTTTCACATAAGATAAATTTTAATTAATGTGAATATGAGCTCTGATGTTAGCTCATTGTTTGGACCTATGAATTTAAACACTGTTTTCTTATTCTCACTGCTCCCTTCGACTCTATTTCAAGCAGTGAGCAGGTTTTTACAGCAACATGCTCTGATAATCCCACTTTATGCTGCCTGCCCGGCAACAAATAGCAGACAAACAAATTAAGTAATAAGCTTAGAAGAAAGTTAAACATCTTACCGCCACCCATATAGTATTCTCCGGGATTAGGAGACCCAACCTGAGAAAAAATGAGAGCTGTACTGAGACGTACATCCATCACAGGAACACAGTTTCAGTGGAGGATGTTGCCGTCCGTCTGCTGGATGTGTAAACAGAAAATTGTTTGACCAAGTCAACTTTACACTTTGATAATATATCAGCACGTCTGTGTCTTTTGCATGTTTTGTAGCTTTTCTACACCCTACTGGTCTAATATAGATCAATGCAGCTTTAAGATATCACCCATTTTTTTGACTAGCAAACCATTTGATGACTCACAGTGCGGTTCTGTTATTGCAATGGCAGAGCAGATTGGTCACCTCACATGAGAGCCGTACCTCTCCTGTGCTGTTGGTATGATGTAGCGAGTGTGACATCTACAGGCCCGTACAGGAAGCACACGTCAGCTTAGCTGCACCTTTGCATGCTTGTGTGTCTGTGTGTGTCTTCTGCACAGCAAAGAAGTCTTCCTGTTCTGTTTGTCCAACCCCATAGCAAGACCCTGTGTGTGTGTTTGTGCATTTGGCTGTCCGTGTCCTCTGCAGGGTGTATTAGTGGGTGTGAGTTTCCTTTCCCTGTATCCTCCCCTGGCGCCCCTCCCCTTCCTGATGACTTGTGTGTGGTGTTTGTAGTGGAACTGGACAAAGGACCATACGGACTGGGCATGGGACTCATAGACGGCCTGGTGAGTAGACACCAGACAGCATTTCAAAAACAGATTTTGGGTCTAAGCAGTGTGTTTTTGTCATGGGCAGATTGCTACTAATGAATATCGAATGTAAAACATTTCAATATCAAAGCCTGTACACTAACACTTGTCCACCCTGCAGCACACTCCCCTCAATGCTTCAGGCATTTACATCCGGACCCTGATCCCGGAAGGGCCGGCTGCCTCTGACGGCAGACTGAGGATCGGAGACCGCATCCTGGCTGTGAACGGCACCAGCCTGATAGGAGCAGACTACCAGAGGTACAGAGCCTGTCTCACTGATGTTCTTTGTGACCCTAATAATTGGCTGGTGGAGATTTATGATACGCGCAGGTGTTAATGACATTGATGATAGAGAGCGCCGTCTTTGAACAATGTTAACAATCCCCATGGCCATCTCTGCGTGCCTCTCAAGCTAATTGATTACTCTGATTGATTGGTGCGAGTCCAGGCAGCGATTCTGCCTCAATCTGTCTGCTGAGCATCATGTAACTGGACTCCGTCTTTCTCTCTCTCTCCTTACTTCCCCTCTGTCTGCTCCCTGCAGCGCCGTGGATCTGATTCGTCTGGGCGGAGGTCGGCTACGTTTCCTTGTAGCAAAGTCTGACCCAGAGGTCTCAGAGAAGATCAGTGCCTCTTCCTGTTGACCACATCCGATGCCGAGCTATACGCGGGACATTAGAAGGAGGACAAAGGGATACAGATGTGTACGCTGATGAACAGGAACACAAAAACACACACCCATGTGTGCATACGCCACATGAAATATGAATGTGAAACCTACAGTAGTGTTAACACAGCACAAAGCCAAGCAATCAATCCGGAGTTGGCGCTCCATGACTCCACTCCACGGCTTCCCTGACAGCGACTCCGACTGGGTTCATGTGACATGTGAATCTGAAACCCGCCACGACATCAACGCGTGAGGAAAGTCGCCCGATTAATCAGCCCTAGAAGTGGGTGACGTCTATCCAGCGAGTGTGCCGTCTGATGGAGCTCAAAGCACAGTAGGCTGTCGTTACAATATCTCATCCGTCAGCCGTCGGAGCACGATCCCATTTTACTTTCTCAGCTTGTATTTTAGAGTAATTCCCATTAGTAATTCAGACACGAGAGTACGGTGAGAAATAATTGATACCCAGCTCACACAAACCGACAATTAAAACTCTTAACACGTTTGTGAACACAGCGTCAGTTTAACTTTGTGCTTTTAGAGCGGAATGTTTTATTAAGTAGTTTTTTTTAGCAACTCCCAAAGCACTGTCAACTGACGAGACCAAACCCTCACATTGAACCTCATCGCTGAACTTTTACCTCCACTGGAAAAAGAACCGTAGGAGAGACGTGCAGAGGTATCGTGCAGCTGTTTATTGATTATCTGTCTCTGATGCACAATCCTGTTCTGTACAGATCAATACATTTTGTTGTGAACGTACGTATCCGGAATAAGTGAGTAAATAGTTGTTTGTAAATATTTATCACTTGGTTGCATATTGTTTGGACATTCAAAAGAAAAAACTGATTTTGGAAGCAAACTCACTTTTTTCTGAAATGCTGCATATCGTCATTGAACTGTAAAACCTGTACTGATAGAAAAGTCCTTTTCTGGGACGGGGAATGAAAGGAGATAGGTAGTTTGCATAGATTTAAGTTTATAAACGACGTGATTAGCTTTTGTACAGCCGGACCATTTTTCTTATCCTTGTAGAAATGTGTAATTCTAAGCCATCGGCCTTCACTCCTGACCTCGGCTCTGCGGAGCTCCCCCGGGACGCCCTGGATCGCATCAGGACCAGTGATCCTCTGCCTCCTCTGATCGTCATCTTTAATGCTGCGGTCATGGCATACAGGATGGATGCTAGAGATGGAAATGATTTCCCGCGATAACGACTTGCAGGCAACTCAATGACTAAAAGACGGTCATGAGTATTAAAACACTTTTCATTGACGATCTAACACCACAGATCTGTTTCGACTCATCGGACGGCCACCTGATGGGAGGAACACATTTGTTTGGTTTTCAAAAACTAATCTTTCAGGAAAGTTTCACAGTTCTAGTTACAACTTGGATGTTGACGTGAGTGCGATTTACAAGTCATAGAGCTTAAGCCCTTCTGTCGGATGGAGAAACATCCAACTGCTGCAGTTTGACATGCTGATTGGCTTTTTGGATAAGAGGTATGTGAAGGACTGCATGATGACTGTATTTAATCTTGATTAGAGGTGCACTAATTATTTTCAATAATGATTCCTTCCTCCGGGTTAATTATTCGCTTAGTCCGACAAATGTCCACATCTTCCCAGAGTTCGTTTTGTGCAACCAAGAGACTAAAAGCCCAAAGAGATTCAGTGTACAATGACTTCAAGAGAAAAGAGGCTAAAATCTGAACAGTTGAACGGTTGGAATTAAGTTACAACAGCAAACTAATCAACTCAAGAATTTGTTATTGTTGCATTGTTTTATTTCCTCTAATTCTGCGACTGACCACTGCACTGTTTCTTCTTTTCCATCGCTCATTCTGTTCATTACTTTGCAGTACAGACTTTTGTTTTTGCATTAATGGTTTGTATGAAATCGATGCGTTTATCTGATGCATGTCAGTTCTTCTCTGGTCGTTATTTATACTGTTAAGAATGATGGAACATAAGAATAAAGATTGTTGGATAATTGTACATCCCTGTTTAGTTTACCAAATACACCCAAACGCGGCTCGCAGGTGCTCACATGGAAGAAGACTACCACATGTTTAAGTCGATGAGGATTTAATTTGTGCTACACATTTTTAAGAAAATCACAAAAACAGGGACATTTAAAAATACATACTTTCCAGAATGTTTATGTATTTATGACATCTGTTTTCACATATAGCAAAATATTGTTTCTTTTTTCAAAGTAGGAAAAACACATTTAGAGCGGATAAAGCAGCATACAATCACTACGCAACTTTTTTTTTGTTTTCTAATGTGCAACAACAACAATCACTGAAAATCTTGCAAAATCGTGCCGGCTAAAAATGGAGCCTGAGTGAGGATGTTCAGACAAGCTAAAGGCAGCGTGAGAAGTGAGAGAGAGAGAGAGGGGTGGGAAAGTGCTGAGGAATATCTCAATGAGGCAGTGTCTGACATGTTGCCAACAGCTTGACGCCTCTATAGAGATCGCTCACTTAGGAGAGGGGTGGATCAGAAGAAGGATAAAAAGGGGGGATTGAAAGAAAGAACTAAAGCAGAAGACTGATGTGGAATAGAGAGGATGCCAAAAGAAGAGGGCAGATAAAGTTTGTGTGGTCATGTGTTGGTCCCACCCTTCCCCTGATAAAGCTGATACAAGTCTACTGATGCAACATATTCGCCACCGTTGTAGTGTTGCCGATCGTGTCCTGTTACAGAAGCGCCGTGTTAACATTCTAAAAAAAAAAAAAAGGTAAAGCTCTCTAAAGGTTAAAATAAAATAACAAAAAAATTGTAGAAATATTTAAGGCTTTAAGGATTATTACAATAATTATTCTCTGTGCTAAGACAAACAATACGGTATGCACAGGCTGTTGCTTTTCTCCGTTTACCACTACTGAAACAAGAACAAAAATTAAAACAATCAGTTTGTCTACATTAGGGTTAGCTCCACTTCAATCAATGCCAAATAATGGCCATCCTTTTTTTTTCTGCCTTCCTCTGCATCTCCACGGTCCAAAGTCCCCAGATTGTCTTGAATCTGAGGAGCTTCACACCCCAAAAAAAACCAAACTGAGCTGAAGAGAAGCAAAAAGTGTAAACTGCCGGTTCGGACTCGGTTATTCTTGTATTTCTCTTATCTCTTCTTCAAAAACTCCAACTCTTTCCTTTTGTGCTTTACAGAGAACGCAAGAAGAGACATCTTACATTCTGGTCTTGGCCTTAAAAATCTTTGTTGTCTGAGAGAGAGAGAGAGAGAGAGAGAGAGAGAGAGAGAGAACCAGATTTCTTCTCTCACTTTATTCTCCAAGCTCTGCCTTAGGAAGAATACAATCAAATTCTATACAGTCTCCCAAGTCTCCATCAACGTGGTGTGGGGATACGCAGCTAAGGCCTCTCTACCATGCTGTCCACTGCTAGGAGAAACTACACCATACATCAACTCCCAGTTTCTTCACTTAATGTGGGACATTCAAATCTCTCAACACACATTCCCTGGTTTTTAAACCAGACAGAGACTCCAGTCAGAAGTGCAGGAAAGGTGACTTCTTTGGCCTGAGAGTGATAGTAACTGTTGCTTCTGATCCATCAAGTTGAGGAGCAGTTGTATCCGAGATATCATCCTCCATTCACATTTAATAAGTAGTGCTGAAATATTTTCATATGCATAATGCTCTCGTAAGCTTAACGTCCTTACTTGTTTGAAAAATCCTGAAAAAGGTTCTGCTGTAATTTAGAAAGTATCTGAAAATCTCAACCTGTTTTTGATCAAAATATATGATTCTTATGAGGAAATTCCCTTCTGTTGTTTTTTGGCCATGTCGGCTGCAGTCATATCAAATGAGTATAAAAGGCGAAGCAGTTAGGGGACGACAAGGAGGATGTCCATTAGGTACCTGGTGAGAGGCCCCGGGTTTTTACTTCCTTAGGTCTTGGCTTTGCGATATCATGGCAACAATGACAGGCTGCTGGGCAGGTGTGACTTGATGCCGAGCAGAATCAGCACCTCCCTCATCCTCCATCTTTGGCCGCTTGGCCTGGGGCTCACCTGGCTGCTCAGTTAAAGTTTCTACATTAGGATGTCTGATCACTAGCACTGGAGGGGAGCTGGAAGCCTGGGCAGCCAGGATCTGGAGAGGACTACTCAGGCCTGAGAGGGAAATGAGAAAGATGGAGTTAGAAAACTATACTATTTATGATTTTACTTTTAAAACATAGTAATTAGCTTCTCGTGATTATTATGTCTGCTGAAGCGTGTAAAAAAAAAATATATATATACCTGAGGTATTAGCAAGGCTGGTTGCCGTGGCAACAGTGATGTGTTTGCCATTCTGGGTAACAGGACGAACAGGAAGTTGATGTAAACCTGGGATGAGGCTCCGCCCTTCTCCGCTCTGCACCACACTGTCCACCGTCTGGATCACTCGCTCTCTGTTCAGCTGGGCGTCTGAGAGGAACACATGACATAATTCAAACATGTTAAAGTAATACACACTTGTTACATAATTTTAGTAATACAAACAAATGTTTATGGAAGTGCACTTGTAGAACTGCTAAAATTTAAATCTTAAATTTGGAAGAGTCAAAGTCAAAGCTCCAAACAGCCCATCATACAGTAAATAGAGTTGTCATGGTAACGGCTTGAGGTTCCTCTACTGGAGTATAAACACCTGACATGTGGGCATGTTCAATGATCCTATCATCAGTCAAACAAGGAAATATACTCTTACAAAACAAAATAAATGACTGGTCTGATCTGATCTGTGGTTGCATTTCGATCTGTATCTCGTGTTGGAATTATTGTAAGTTATGACACACACAGTGTCATAATAACCATCAAACAGAGGAGTCAGTTATGTCCTCTGGTTGCTCCGGGTTCCATCAAACATTTTACAGAAATTTGGCAACTCTTCCTATGAATGTATGCAAATGTATTCTCAATTCTGTAGAACAAGCAAACTAATTATGCAGGATGACAAGAGCACAACAGGTTTAAATAGTAACACATGGAGACGAGCAGACCACCGTCTGTAGTAATCATTTGATACTGTATCACATAACAGCAGTGCCTGAAGGGAAACAGGGTACCGGTGCTGACAAAGAAAAGCAGGCAACAAGCATTGCCCCCCTTGGTAATGTGGTTTATTCAGGTCCACTATGAATCGCCCAGAGACTTCAATATGGAGAGAGAAGAAAAGAGAACCAGCTTGTGAGAGGTGCTGGTTTACAAGAATAAAATCACAGTCCACCAAAGAGTAAAATGTAAAAGAGCTGGCACGGCAGCTGGCCCACTTTGAACGCTGCCAAATAGAGAAAAGGCAACCATAAAACAGATATACTTGGCTGTACCTCTGAGCTCACTGTTGCTATCCACTCCTCCTTGCAGTCCTGGCACTGTAGCGCCAACAGAGGCGGAGCCGTACCCATTTGCAGGGTGGGAAAGTGGAGGGGCGCTGGTGACCACTCGCAGCATGGTCACAGAGGACTGAGGGGGGTTATGGAGCAGGTGGATGGGCTGGACTTGGCCGCCGCCACCTGGAACTAAGGCAAGGGCTTTCCCCAAGCCTGAGGGCAGGATTGTTGGGTGCGGGGGGGCTGCCATGATGACAGGCTGGGCACTCACTGGGGATCCTACAAAGAGAGCAATAAAGTACAGTTCATGAAATACTATTCATGTGAATGCATCTTGCATGTATTTCAATGCACATCTCAATATGCGTGCACGCTCACCTGGGGCGCTCTGAGAGTACCTATACTCAGGCACAGCAGCAAGTTTGTTTGCCAGCTGTTCGTGGTGGTCATGGGGGATGGGAGAGCCCTCCCTGCTCAAACATTCAGGAGTCTGCAATCCACTGGATGGAGGAGAAAGAAGTCCCTGATGGGTCGGGGATGCAGGGGCGCTCCTGAAATACAGGGAAGAAAGGTGGTGAGACGAAGACAAGAGAACAAATGTAGAGGTGCTCCACTTGCCAGAACCTTCTGCTGAATGACCTATAAATTAGACTTACTTTGTTCTATCCAATCAAATGATAGCCAGGAGCAGAAGCAGAGAGAAGGGAGAAAGTGTTAACTGAGTCAAAGCTGAAGAGGCGGAGCATGCGTCAGGTTGGTCTCACAGTCTGTGAGTGTGGTTGTGCACACATGCAGCTACGGGTCGCAGGTGACAACTTACCTGGAAGAGAGAGGTCCAAACGGCGTTCTGAAGCAAGCCACCCCTCTTTGCCGTCTTTTCCTAAATGCTTGCTCCACCAACTTGCTCTCGGAGGAAGAATCAACACGCCAGAAGCTCCCTTTCCCAGGCTCATCCTGGGAGCGGGCCACTTTCAGAAAGTAGCGGTTGAGGGACAGGTTGTGTCTGATTGAGTTCTAGACGAAAGCAAAATAAATCATTAGGATTAATGCGCAAAGATATATAGAGCATAAATAGGATTATCATATGATATTCAAGAAGGAGACCCTCACCTGCCAGCCCTTGTCTGCGGTGCGATAGTAAGGGTAGTGTTTAGTGATGTGGGCGTAAATGCCACTGAGAGTCAGCTGCTTGTCCGGGGCAGACGAGATGGCCTGGACTATCAGCTGTGCATAAGAATAAGGGGGCTTGGACTCATCCTAGACAAACAAGACACAAATGTTAATATACACACATCCGCCAGCACCTATTGAACAAGCAACCAGTTTGATGTCAAGTGGCAATTTGTGTTGTTGGGGCAATAAGCTTTACGACGGTGTTAGTGGAGCTTCACCTTGGGGCTGTCGCCACCGGCCGACTCCCCTCGCTGCTCACTTCCACCAACTCTCTGCTCAGCGATGCTTCGTCTCTGCTCAGAAACAGCATTGGCAGCAAATTCAGCTGCTAACTGGAGGTCAGTGGTCACGTTGCGTCCATAGCGGTACCCTGATGACCCGGCTCCTCGTGGACTGGCCGGACAGGAATTGGGGACACTGGAGAAGGAAGCAGAAAGTGGGTGTTCAATGATGACACTGGTATCACTGCTGCAGTTGCCAGACGGCTTTATACTTTCCATTATCAGCAGTTATAAGTAAAGTAATTTTACATCTTGGAAGAAGCCTTGTTGAACGGAGGTTTCGGACAAACGAAGCTGAGCATTGACCAGCTTATTGTAGGAACGTTACTGTTGAAGGAGGCTCAGAATGAACGTGTGTCACGACATCTTGAAATAATCTGAGAAGTCAAACAGTCCTCATCACCAGCATGAGTCTACATTCTACATATAATATCACAAGCACACAAGCTTTTTGTAATACTGCAATAATTAAAGACATTCCGTAATTATATGACTGACAATACTGACTGGTGACGAATATGAACATGAGGGTCTGATGGTACAAGAAAACAAGGAATAAATAATGGTCTTCTGTTTCTATTTTCATTTCAATTGTTTCATTACGTTCCCATGTAATTTGAGAATACTATATTTTCTACATTTACATTCTGAACATCATCTTTTTTCGACACATTAGTGACAAATGAAGTGCTGGAAACACACTCAGGTATCCGAGCTGCGATGAGCTTGGAAACGTAATCACAGCTCAGTTCCACGGTGTTCTAAACATATTGATTGATCATAAAAACACACAGCAATTAGCTAAAATACTTAAAACTACGTTAATTATTAACAAGGTTATATCTGCTGCTGAGAGACGGAACACAGGGAACCCGGTAACTTATTATACAACACACACCTGCTTCTGTTAGTAAAGTAAACTGGTTTCTGGGAGAGTCAGCTTGCTTTGATTTGCCTTTGGCAGCACACACAAAAACACACATACTCACACACACTGGGGGAACTGGGCTGCAGGCCCTGAGTGTAAAGTGGCTCAGAAAGCTAAATGTTAAAGAATGAATGACGATGAGGAGGTTTGATATTTATCAGGAAGATCTTGTGTGTGTCATGTGTGAGACTATTACAAGGTTACAAGTGCCCCCAGGGTTGACTTAACTTTCCTTTACACTACAACAACCACTCTGCCGGAGCACGTGGGCCAGTGACGACAAGGCAAGGTGAAACAAATGTTAGAATAGACAGTACATCAAAAGCTGCCAAACAGGAAAAGTGACTTGAGTACATGTGAAATAGTGCTTTAAGGGTGAGCAAATGCTTCGAAACAATACTCTTCCCTTGTATGTAGTACATGCGGGTACTGTTGTGGAAGGTGACGGATCACTATGTTGCCGAAAAAGGCCACAGTGAGAGGGGTGTGGAGATGTATGAGCAACCGTCTTCACTGTGTGTGTGTGTGTGTTGTGTGTGACTCCATGTGCAAGAGAACAGGAGCTGAGGGCTGAGCAGGAGGGGTGGAGGGGGTCTTAAAAGGAAACCACGAATGGGCGGAAAAAAGGCCGACAGGGAAAACAATCTGATAACCAATCACGTGCCTTGAAGCTGTAGCTATTCCATATAAGGCATGCACACACAAGATGACATTGGTGGGGATGTATGGTGCAATGACAACCTCAGACCACCAGAGGTCACACTCTGCACCACCACACCAACCAGTCGCACATGCTGTCGACATTTATAGACGAGGCATTTTCGAAAGGTGTTGTCACGGCTCATTAGAATGGAGGTTTAAATCCCAGTGGAAACGCTGCAGCAAATCATGATGAAACTCTCAACCAGAAACGCAACTTTCTGGGGGAATGATGATAAAGTATGTGGGGTCAACTGGACACATGAACATGTATGTACAGTTAAAAGACATGGTGAAAGGGTTATAGATGTAAAACAAATACATCAAATAACCATGAATGATAAATCAAATCATCTGTTATGGAAAGTTCACAAGTTCATACAGATGATATATCCCTGGAACAATAACGCATTTGAAAACGTGTCCTCACTTGCAGCACAAGTTAAAACAATGCATGGATCTGTAGCTGTTGATATCCGTGTGTCTGAGGCTCTCGCCTTACCTGATGGTGCCTGTGGGCGAGGGCAGCGGAGAGCCAAAGGCCCTGATGTGCTCTTCATGCTGCTGCACAGTGGGAATGCTGATTTTGAGAGGGGAAATGTGGGGCAGGAGCGGGCGAATAGGGGGAGAGGGCTGTTCCTTCTCTCTCCGCTCCGCAGCGTCGAGGAGTGACATAAACTGAATCTTGATTACAGTACTGGGAAAACGAAACACACACCTTGAGGGAAGAAAGAACAGGACAGAAGAGAACACGGAGGATAAGTTTCATTAGTACATGTTCTTTTGTATATATCAGACAGCTACGCATTTAACATATTGTTGTGAAATAGCTCTTCTCCAGCTTTAGACATCTAACTCGAACATCCTGAAGGGAAAAAAGACACGAAAGACAGAACTGCTTCTGGGCGGATATCTGTTTTGCCAACTAGTTGCCAAGGTCAAGTATTAACTTTCTGTTAATAAATCTATACATTATGTGTTCATAAACATACTGGGTAACCAATCTGCTACACTAAAAAAATGCAAACCCTTGTCCAGGGTGGATCTTTATATTTAGAATTATGTAATCATGAATCAGTGACACACTCCGAGCTATAGGTGGTTGTTTCTTCATATAACTCAACTTTATAACTTATAACCACAACTTTTTTGTAACAAAAATAATAAGCGAGTCTAGACTTAACAAGAGCTGCAGGCCTGCATTTCCTCTTTCTCTTCTGCTTAAAGCAAGTCCGGACAACTGTTTCAATGAATTTCATAAGTCTGAAAAATAATTACATGTGTAAGGAATTCAGCCTAAAAATGAAATCATAACGAGTAATGTACATAGTCTTGTATTTTACGAGCAACACGCTTGCATATTCACTACAAGGAGAACCATCCTATCTGAGTAACTATAATGACCGTATCCACGGCAAGACTGGGGGGAAAAAAAACAACCGGCTCTGGCACTCTGGCCCTGATGATCCCCTGAATACGTACCAACAGTGCCACTCCCTAAAAACACTGAAGCTGTGTCGTCAATAAGATGAGATTAAGGAAGATTTAGAAAATAACCATGAATACCATCCGAAAGTGGTGTTGCAAAATTGTATACTCTGCTCTGATTATGTTGCTGTGACGAATCACGATGCCACATCCAAATGTTCATCGACACCATCTCACATTATAGTTGAGACAGGCAGACGATTCTGCTTCTACTCTACCTGCAGTCACGTATATTCTTACCAGCCTGTAAGAATGCCACTGTTGATAGAACACTCGTGACACTTCAGCTTTTATTTGCTAGATGGCACGTAAGAGACTTTGGGACAAAATGGAGATTGTTCAACAGGCTAAAAGAATAACTTGAATTTCTGGCCCAGCAAACCACATCCTACAGTTAGAATACCAAAACATATATAATAATCCCACTTTGCATGATGCCGTCACATTCATGCTTCATTTCAGCAGGACCTGGAAGGCTTGTCAAATTAGAAGGTTGAATAAAATGCAGCAAAACACAAGCCCTGATGCCTGCATGACAACACATCTTGTTACAACAAAACAATGACCAACAAAATAAACAGGAATGGCTTAAAAACAACAATGTTAATGTCCTGAAGTCAGAATTCAAGCATCATTCCAACCAGAATTTGAGGATGACTTAAAAGTTCATTCAGCCTCCCAGTGAAACGTGGCAGAGGTTGAGCAATTTTGTATAGAAAACTGGAGAAAATTGGTAGTATCCAGATGTATCAGACTGATACAGACTTAACCACAAGGATTCAAATCGTCCATCTGCTGAGTTTCCACTTGAAGGGGATGAATACTTATGCCAGCAACTTGTGTGGTTATAATTATGCTCAACTTTATTCACATAAAAATGTGTACAAGCATAATTAAACGGATAAACGAATGGGTCTACAACTCATTTGAAGAGGTACCAGATTCAAATAAGCACATTCTTCAAGCTAACGTTCTGACGTTGAGACAAGCCTTTGGGCTAGAACAGCATATGGTAAATGGCCTTGATTGGCATGTCTTGTGTTTACTCCATGTGCGTCTGCAATGAGGATGTCATTTCAGTATGCACTTCCTGTTCAACGGCAGACACGCCCCCAAACCATGTTGACAGCCAATCAGAAGATGCATTCATAACTCTCCCCCCCATACAGTGATTGACACACACACACAAACTGTAAATGCTCCCTGTTTTGGACCATTTGAACCCCAACTACACCAAAACCTCATCTGAAATAATGAATGTTGATAAGCAAAACACATTCGAGGTTTAACCACAAACCGAACACAGCTCAGCCCACAACGCCCTTGTGCCGAACTCGCAGGGGTGCGTTTGTTTACATTGATGTTTACTTGACGGCGACACTGGCTTTTACAGCACCATAGCTGCTAAACATTAGCTCCAACATTATTGCTAAAAACGTGTCCATGTTGTAAACTGTTGTAAACGACTTTTCCAGCCCCAAGGACAACATGCATAAAAATATTTTGTTTCATTTTTTCGGTAACTTCAAACCGAATGAAACAAACCTCAATCAGCAGCACTTGCTAAATCGCTAGCGAATTCCGGGAACCAGTAAAACAAAATAGCGATCGGCTAGGTAGCTAGCTTGTTCATTCAGCAGTTCAAAAAGCGGACAATTTCGTAAAGTGGAGACATTCTAAATCATTGAGGCACATCTTCACTCATCGTTTAATCCGATGCAAGTTTAAAGTATTAAATAACGCTATCCCGCACCAGATAAGACCAAATCAAACCGCTCCGATAAGGGTGTTATGATAAACTTTGAATCACCGTCACAACTAAGCGTGGAGCTCGTCTGATGTTTGAATTTCCTGTCTGTCAACCCGTTTCGTCTCAATAACATGAACTAGAAAAACGAATGAGGAGTGGAGCCACTGCCCAAGATAACTATTGAAGTTTGGGAAGCCTTGAACTGTGTTGCAGTAATTAGCCTGTCCGTAGCAGCTATGCTAACGGACGGAACTCACTCTCTGGGCAGCGGTAGCGGCGGCGCCCCTCTCCGTTGGAACACACCGTCAACGAACACGCCGTTCTTGCCCAAACACCGAAGGGAGAAGCCGCTCGCTTCCTCGTAGGTGAGCTGCAAGTGTCGCCTTGAAATGAAGCTTGAGTGACCCATGTTGATGTCCACGGAGCCGTGAGACGAGTTTCGGCCTATGGTGACCGTCCTCTGGCGCATGACAAACTCAAAGTCCCGGCCCTCAAGTCTGGCCAGGGCCTGCGGAGAAGGGGACGCGAGGCGCACGGAACGAATCCCGGCGTCGGTGCGGGCGTCCATCAGCGGCGGACCCAAGAAGGCGAGCGAGGGCTGGTGATAGTGCGTGGTCACCGCGACACGCACGGGGCTGCACGGTGCCGATTGTAAGGCAAGCAGAGCTCGAGCTCCGGTGTCGTCCCGGTAGTCTGCCATCTTCTTTCGGAGGGTCAACACACTCACACACGCGCACACACTTCTTCTCGCACAGAGTTGCAACGTGAGAGTTTTCGGCACTTGTTCGCTCCTTGGCTGTCTGAACAACATGGAGACCGAGCAAGAATAGAAACGGAGTTGCTGCAGGAACCGGACTATTGCTGCGTTGAAGTTTCCCTCGTAAACTACACAATATGACCGCCACACGTACAGCCCATTTATTGTCTTTGCGGGTTTATACATGTTTGATGCTCAGCATGTATTTAATTAATAGAGTATCGGAAACCAGTCCGTAAATTATTAACAAAAATGTTGTTTCAAAATATCGAAGGTTTGGTGTGCTTATCCCAAGTTTATAGATTTTTGGGGCTGTAAATAGAGCATGTTGAAAGCTCAGTAATTGGACATGACCTCATGGTTTGGTAAAATAGCATAGGCACATGTAAGGCATGGTAAGTTTATTTTGTAAAGAGCTTCCTGCAATGGGAATTCATATCGCTCCACACAAAATAAAAATAAATAATTAAGAGGAAAATACAGTGACTTGATTGACTGCAAAATATGACATAATAGATATAGCAGCAGTACAGTAAACATGTGATTAAAGAAAAAAGCGCTACAGAGAAAGAAGCATTAAGGTATCTTTAATGACTGTTCAGAAACTCTTAGAACTTTATTGAGGTTCAATTGTAGAAAGGAGATAACCCACATCAAACAGTGATCCGTTAAATCTGAATGAAGACTGACAATATAAAAATATATGTCGTTATACCTGTTATTGACAACAGATGACGAAACCTAACATAGTCTTCGACAATGTTGCATTCGGCATGACGTAGCTTCCCTAAACGCCACATCAATGTCATCACACCAAGAAATAGGAGGCTGAGTTCAGCTCCACTGTCTTGTTCTATATTAGTAAGAACTGATTATTCATTAGAAGAGAGCTTTCCCAAGAAAAACAGATCTGGAATTGTTTAAATAAGCTCCATAAAGTAAATACAACTTTAAACTTTGAGATGCCCTCAAACAAATTGCAGTCATATTCACAGGGATCACAGTTCACCAGTGTTGTTCAGAAGCAACCATTTGCAGTGTATAATCAACGGTGATTGAGATGGTGCATACGTGACAGGTTTGCTGTAATATCACATATTTCAGCAGATACAATGTAAATGCTGGTATTTACCCAATCAAATCCCCCAGAACATGTGGTGTCTGCAGTGGTTTGCCCACCTTAGTTTTTCTTTTTTCTCTTTTTTTTTTTTTTTATCTCTACCGTCTGTTTATAAACATGGAAAGAACAAGATGGTAGAGAAACATGGATAATGGATCATTGTCAAGGAGTAGGAGTGCATGAGCAAAGAGTAACAGTGCACGACCATCCACACGAGGGCGCTGTTGTCATATAAAACTATAAGATGGGTAAATGCCACTGACAGCATCATATCAATTACAATGTTGTTACTGTAGGCCACTGGAGATATTATGACTGTGCTTAATCTCTGAAACATCCAGTCAAAATTAATTTGCTATGTGCTGGCATATGAATCAACCCTCTTTTGAATGATTGTTTAACAAAGTATTTAAAAAGTACTTCAAACCTTAATTTTTACACCAAGAAATACACAAACAAAATATGCTGAATGCCTTTGCAACTTGGCTGCATTGAATTACATTAGTACCTTCGGTAAAGTGTTGATTTTCCTGTATGATTAAGTGTTGAGAAAGAAGTCGATTGTGCTGTTGCGTGGCAATGCAGCATTCATTCATTCATTCATTTATTCATTATCTACACTGCTCATCCTTTACAGGGAGAAGGGGAGCTGAAGGAGTCCCAGATGACATCCTGCGAGAGGTGCCAGTAGAACTCATGGCTGTTCACCATTCACATTTAACAGCAATCAGCATTAGAGTCTCCAATTAACTTAAAAGTAGGTTCATATTGTGAGATGATTATCGTATATTGTCTACCTGGAAACACCTCAGACGGGCAAATGTTCAAATCATATATATGAAAGACGAGAATGGACAAGATGAGCGTTCAAATTCTTCTTCAGTTTATTTATAGTGATATATAACGCAATGAGTCACTGCACAATTTAAAAGTTGAAAATGAAAAACCTAATCATTTTACAAAGACAAAAATGGAATAAGTGGAAGAGAAAAAAAATTAGGTTAGAAATGGGTTAGAAATTATGCCTTTGACACTTGATTTAAGATGATTATTGACACAAGGTTAACAGTCACAAACAGATGTAACTAATCAATACAAGTACACAATTTAAATCTGAAATGTTGTTTTCTTTGTACACAAACAACACAGTTGGAATGATCCTTTATTCTGTTGGTTCTTTAGCTCGACGAGTCAGAACGTGGCGTCAGCTTCAGCTTGATTGGTCGTTTTGGGGCTAACAGGCCCTGGACATCCATCTCAAGTGGAATCTGGTTGGAAATTAAATGTGCAGAGAAAAGATATGAATCAAGTCAACAATGTGTAAAATTCAGCATTGCAATCAATAGAAAAGGAGTTGAAAATAATGGACAGCTTATTCTGTTTTGTATGTGTTATTCTAGCCTATAAAGATTCAACAGGAAATCAAACGGTGTTTTCATTTAAAGTGCAATGTCCACCCATGGCTGTTGATCTTTGGACTTACAAACATACAGCTAATGACATTTTATAACCCTCAGTGTTGTTGTCACACTAGATATTTAGACCAGAGTGCTCACAGATTAAATAAACAGCAGTAATAAGCTGTAAAGATGAACATCTGTGCTCTCACCTCCGTCTCCTTACACACAGAGAAGCTGTATCCCTGGAGGATCTCTACCATTGCTAGTTTCATCATCACCAGAGCAAACCGCATCCCAATACAGTTCCTTGGGCCAGCGCCGAAAGGCATGAATGTGTACGGATCAATAGATTCCTTGTTTTTCTTGCTGAACCTGAAGGTACACACAAATATGTTGATGGCAGAAATGAGATGTGATCATGGTTTTATTTGGTGGCTGGTTCTGACATGTAAATCCTTCCAATACCTCTCTGGTTTGAACTCTTCTGGTTCAGGCCACACCTTGGGGTCCCTGTGGATGGGCCATGTGGGTACCATGATAATCATATCTTTAGGAATCACAATGCCATTTATCTCCACAGATGCCTTGGCAACGCGTTCCAGACGTGCGGCAATGGGGTACAATCGGAGAGACTCGTTGATGACGTTGTCGAGGTACTCCATCTGCATCAGCGCCTGGTACTGGACAGGAGCCTACACACACAGACACACAGACGTCACTGTTATCAACTTTTATCCAGGGTCACCAAAGATTCAATAAAGTTTGGAGCTTGGAGTTTGCTAGCTTTAACTTCATAAGGTGATAATAAGACGGGTCTATGGTTCCCAGCCTGTTGTGGAGTTAATCTGCCACCTTGTGGTCAAAGCCAATAAAGGCAGCTTGCTCTCTCGCTCTCTCTCTCTCGCTCTATCATAAGCATAAATATTGTCTTTTCCCCCACTACCAACATACCTTGTTAGGGAAGGTCGTGTCTATCTCCTCCTGCAGCCGTTTCATAATATGAGGGTTTCTTGCCAGATTGTAGGACAAGAAACTGAGAGAACTGCTGGTTGTTTCATAACCAGCAAAGAGGAAAATCATAGCTTGAGAAAGGATCTCATGATCACTTAAACCTGGGGAAATATAAAGGAGGCATGATTAGAAACAGCTCTATGTTTTGTACTCTTGTGTGTACATATGTATGTATGTATGCCTGCCACCTTTATCCTCCTCTACTCCACTGGGGTCCTTGTTTTTCTGGGAGTCGATCATCAGCTGAAGGAAATCCACCCGACTCTGTAAATAGAAATAAAAGAGGAATAGTGTTGACTGCACTTCTAAATCTGTTGATACCAATACGAACACACACCGAGACTACTGTACCTTTTGCTGGCTGTTCACACGATTAGTCTTGATCTTTTGCAGTGCAGCGTAGAAGAAGTCTGTGACGGACTTGGGGAAAAAGGAAAACTCCATCTTTTCAAATATAGGACCCATGAAGGGGAAGAAGGCTGAAGTTGAACAGAAAACAACATAAATACCAAGGGCCTTTGCAAGACAGCAGCTGTTGACTGTAAACAATATCGGCAATTGCAGATATCTTAAGCGGAGGAAGTGATCATGAAGTTAGCCTCACCAACAGTTAGGAAGAGAGGGTTCAACAGGTCAAACTTCAGCATCTTCTTGATATTTGTGACAAAGGGGTCTGAGGGGTTGTTGAGTGAGTCTATGTCCACGCTGAAGGCAGTGCTGGCTACTACATCCATACTGTAGGGTCCAAAGAACCTGAAGACAACACAGAAACACAAGCGTCAGAGATATGCTCCCTCGACTGAAAACAGTCAATGAAATGCATTTCAGGTTTCTCACTCCTTCATCTCTAAAGGCTCATCCTTGTCTGCTTTCTTTTTCATGCTGGCGATCAGGTTGGTGGAGTGGTGCTTCATTATGTCAAACATCTGAGACAGGGACAGATGGACGGACTTACACACTGAACAACTCACATTAGAACCATGCTTAAAAACTTCTATTCAACATGCAATAAAAGCCAGATGCTGTCTCATTGGTTTGTACCTCTTTCAGTCTTCCAGATGTAAAGGAGGGAGAGAGAACACTGCGAATCCTCCTCCAATTATCATCTTCAGCGATGGACACAGCGTCGTACAGCTGCCCGTTCAGACGGAAGTTCTGTAACAGAGTTCGAGAAGTGCAGTTGAGAACGAGAGCTCAACTGCAAAGCAACGACCGTAATGAGGGATGACTTAGTTATATAGGACAGATCGAGTGCTTACTCTGCGATTGGTGAAGAGTGAGTAACACTCCTTTATCAGAACTGCTTTTATCATGGCAGGGTCGGTCACACACAGCACGGGTTGGCGGCCATCAAAGATACTAAGTAGAAATCAGGAACGGAACACGATGGGTGAGACTTTAACATACAGATATGCTACAAAACCCGCAGAGCAGTGTAGGTGGATATGCACAGATTAGACAGAGGAGATCTAGAGACACCAAGCAGGTATGTATGTATATGTATGTATGCACAAACTTACCCCCAGATTTTCCCATATTTCTTGAAGCAGTCCATATCAAAGGTGTTAAATCCCTGGGAATCAACATCATGACAAAAGGTTTAGGATTTAAACAACCTTCAGCTGGTGCAAATATTTGTGAGCTATAACTGAATAATATCACTGAGATGTTTATATTTTTGTTTCTGTTTTTAACAGCTTCAGACAGTTCATTGGAAGATGAACTCAGTAGGAACTAGTTTCTACCCGACACCCAACGTCCACACTTAGTTTCTGCTTCTGTTGAGGTAACTAATCTCTAGTTCTACGAGTTGATCCACCCAACAAAGGACGGGGCTGGGCAGTGACTACAACCATACAGCACCATATGTATCACAATACAGAGGCCTCGTCACGATCTGTATCACAGTCCGATATGTATCACTATACATGTTGAAAGTACACACATGCAGGCACACACACACACACATACATACAGACAGACTGAGATTCCTCACTTTATAGTGAGATATGTAGATGGATCTAAAGCAGTAAATGACTTGTTTATCTTAACGTTTCAGGAAGATAAAACACTGGTTACTTGTCAAATGTCCCATTGAACTAATATCTCACTAATATCTGATCAGCCCTCTGCACGGTGTGGAGCTGCACCAGCATCAAGAACAGTTATATTCATGTAACAGTTATATCTACCAACCTTTTTATATGCCAGCATAGTGCCAAAAAAAGGGACTGGCTTGGGACCGGGGATGCCCAATTTCTTAAATATTCCATAATTCCAGCTGGAATACCTGTGCAAAACAATAAAGGACAAGAGGAGAGGAGATGTTTGTCCTACATGATACATAATCATGAATGTAACATGATCTAGACACTTACAGAAAGATGAGTGTGATAAGGGCGACCAGGAGGGTCCACGTCTCAGCAGAGAGATAGAGGAAGGAGCCCATCTCGGCAGGTTTCCTGTCCTCTCGCTGTGGCAGCACGAGTATCTCTGAAGTCTCCAATCACAATCTCGGGCTTTTATGTTGTGCTGGTTATTTCCTGTTCCGCAAGTCAGGGAAGTGTGTGAGAGTTGAACCGTTGGCAGCAGGCAGAGTCCGGTGAATAATTGACTGACAGCCTATTCAGAAGTGACATGTGTATTACGTGTCTCCTCTGTGAGGCTGAAGTGCTGTGAACTAAATTGCAACTCTAAGTCACACGACTCTGCACTGCATTGTCCTCTGGAAAAACATATTTTCAGCTATCGTTGGACAAAAAAAACAAATTGTGAATCACCATTTTTAAAAAGATTTGTGTAAAGACACGTTTGGTGTCGTCAAGATGATTCATCTTGATATTCAGTATTTAACAACAATTTGTGCTCACATAAAGCCATGTTCATGCAAGTACTTGGATTTGTGGGTGGAAGTTTTCATGTTGTTGTTCCATTGGACAAAAGGGCGAAAGCGATAGGATCTTATGTAACACGGCTCAGAGAGACCACACCTCCTGTTCATGTAGTCAGAGTTCACTCCCAGACTGAGATGACCTGAGAACAACCTGTTGGAGCAACAGACAGCCATGTCCCTTCTTCCCTTCTTCTCTTTAGAGACATGGATTCTACTGATCACATTTATCTGCTTATTTGTCACGTAAGGATCAGAAATGGTTTCTCTTCAAATTAGACGACCTAAACTCCAATTGGTCACAATTCAGGCTCGCACTGAAGCAACAGAGATAAATGACCAGCTGTAAATGGGGAGTGTCCTACCTGTTTGAGTTGGTATAACACTTTGTTCTGTGCAGGTATGGCTGCTGGACATTTGGAATATGGAAGAAGTTGGGTATTCCTGGTCCTGAACCGTTGATGTACTGGGGCACAATCGGGCGCCACCATGTATGAACATCCACATTCAACCATTTCCTTAAATTCAAATGTCTGATTCTCATTTCAGTGACACTATACAGCTGTTAGGAGGTACAGACTGTGATGTGTGTGTGTATTGATGGATCAATATGTGTTCTCTGAGTTAGAAGGTTTACTACCTAGCTGACCACGAGCAAGCTCAAAAGTATGGAAGAGTTTGGGGGTGAGTACCAGAGAGTAAATATAAGAAGTAACTATCACACCCACTGTACTGCAGTATGTGCACTGCATGTTGTGTGTGAGCAGTGTGTGACCGTCTCTCGTTGGATTAAACATGTCTGAAATGTAAACATGTGCTTCTGTAACTATCCAGCTGGTATGAGTTTCGGAAGCCGGTGCTGGCGGTGATGGAGCCCGACATGTTGAAGACCATCCTGGTGAAGGAGTGCTTCAGCTACTTCACCAACAGGCGGGTGAGAACACGCACGATTAACACTGAGTGGAACAAAAGGAACCTTGAACAGTGTCTGAATGGACTCTGACAGGTTATTTTTCCATTGCTGTTTGTTTGCTTCTGTATTCAAAGAGCCTTATTCTGTCAGCCGGATCCCAAAAAAGCTACAAGGTCAATTGAGGTCATGAGAGTCGGTGGAGGGGTAGAAAAACTCCTTTAGAGTTTGGAGCAGATCGGAATGACGGGGCGGACACACAAATCATTTTTCACTTTGGTTAGAACTGCGAGATACGAGGTTTCATTTTCAGAGTTCATTCAGCTCACGTGTGCTCCATTAGAACCTCCCTCTTCCTGGAGAACTCCATGATGCTTTGTCAATGGTGGAGGATGATCACTGGAGACGTCTTCGTAACGTCCTCTCGCCCTCTTTTTCATCAGGCCGAATAAAAGAGGTAAATTTCCAAATCCTTCATCTCTTATTTGGGTCAATTCAAACTTTCCCTCTTCAACCTTAAATCTACTTTGTTCTTTGTTCTCTCTCTTCCTTTGTTGAAGATGTTCAGCATAATGAAGCACCACTCCCGCAAACTGACGGACAGCCTGAAGTCCAAAGTGCACCACGGCCAAGTTATGGACATAAAAGCGTGAGTAGTACAATGCAGTTTAAACAGTTTCATACATACCATTACGGTTCTATTTCATTCCATTTGCTTCAAACTGTTGCACTGCGGAGGAATCATTCAAAGCTCTAATGATCATGTGTGGATCCCAGCGTCTTTGGACCATACAGTATCGATGTGGTGGCGAGCTGCGCCTTCAGTGTGGATTTGGACTCAATAAACAATCCTTCAAGTCCTCTCATCGTCCACGCCAACCAACTCTTCAGGTTTTCACCTCCACTGTTCATTTTTCAAGGTGCACCACTGCAGTTCCACGCCACCTTTCTGTTGCTACATTATACAACTATATTTCATAACTTCTGTCCTTTCTATTCTCAGCATGTTTTCCACTGTTCATCCCTCTTTTGGAGCTGCTGGGTTTCTCCTTGTTCTCCAAGTCTGCAGTTAATTACTTTCAAACGATCCTGGCAAAGATCAGAGCAGAACGCAACGGGAGCTCCCACCAGGTTTGGACATGTAGTTGGATATCAGGATAGAGATCGACTGTATATCATCATTGACAGATCATCTCATAGCTCATCGTCCATTTCGGAGGTTTTGATCACGAGTTAGTCATTTCCTCTATGAGGACTTCCCCTAAACGTTGGCGTACTGGTGTCTTTAAAGTTAATGGCTGAGCTGAGAAATAGAGGTTCACCTGGTAATCTAAATTTCGCTGCCTGTTCTGAAGCTCTTCTTTGTTGCTTTATTTTCAGACACATCAATATAAAATTAAAAAACACAACATCCTTGCAAGTCCACAGGGTTTAAAACATTCACAGACATGAATCCATCGTTTCCAAAACAATTCTCTTTTAGCAGATTAAGTCAAAGGCCATTATTATTTCATTTTCTATTAATTAAGTGACTTATAAATGTCTACACGAAATTTCCTTAACACACCATGAAAAGTGGGAACATCACAAATGACAAATATAAGACTGAGCAGGATCGTGTAATGTGGGCGGGACGTCAAGACGGGACTTTGAAACACAACTAATATGCAAACCCGGACATTAAGAACTTAAAGTGCTCACAAAAATGGAAATCTGAACATCCTCATCGCCATGACAACGAGGCAAATTTGATTACCTGAGGTAGCTTCTGAACAACTACTGAATGGACCTTGAGGTTTCTCTAAGTTCAATAATGGAAATGAAAATCGTCAACACCTTTTAGTCCTGGTATTTCATCACATTTACAGTATGCAAGGAAATTAAAGTAAAATAATCCAGAACCTGTTTAATTGCCTGCAACAGCCAAGATAAACCCAGCGATCTTAAAGGTGATACAGTTTACTGAATCAGAACCTTTTCATGGTACTTTATTGTATCATCACACCACACAACTGTAGACATGATCCCACAGAAGCAACACCATTGTCTCGCCTGTTTTTAGGTGGCAGGAGATATCCTTCAACAGATGATCAACTCTCAAACACCCAAAGAATCCATGAAAGGAAAAGGGAACATGGGTAATAACACCGCAACAACACAAACAGAAAGCAGCTCTCTGAGCTCTGCACCCCCACAGGGTTGACCCCTCCTTTCCTCTCTCCTCCCGTTTCCTCATAGGTCTAACTGATCATGAGATCTTATCCCAAGCAACACTGTTTGTGTTTGCTGGTTATGATACGAGTGCGATCACACTCACTTTCCTGGCCTACAATTTGGCAAGAAACCCGGAAGTCATGAGACGCCTGCAGGAGGAGATAGACTCTACCTTTCCTAATAAGGTACGTCAGGAGTTTCAGGCTGTGGTGCCTTTGACCTTCACTTCATTCAACGATGATCAGCATTCATTTATTGTTTGTAATGTCTCCGAAGGGTGAAGTCCAATATGAAGATCTGATGCAGATGGAGTACCTCGACGCTGTCATCAATGAGAGTCTGAGGTAACAAGTGTTTGTTCGTGGTTGATATCAGAGCAGCATCATGATCTGATGTCAGGCCAAGAAGTTTTAATTTTGCTTTAAACATGCATTAAAAGTGAATCAATTGTAGTAAACCAACAAAGAATCTAAACCTCACTATGAATCTGTTGGCTGCTATTAAACTCAGAGTTTCATCATCCCTCAAAGAAAAGCTATTTTCCAGCCAGCGACCTCAAGCTGTGTGTTGGCTGTGCAGTACAAGAAGATAACACACAAAACAAGTCCAACATCTGAAAGTCTATTTTCCTCATGTGTTCAGTCGATGAGCTTCTCACTCTCCTAAAAACGACCAGGTAACGTTAGTGTGAAACAGCTTCGGTATTAAACTTCATACTATGCAGGGAGACGGACATCCCTCATCATGTCATCCCTCGTGACAGAAATGGAACAGCTTGTCAACTCAAACCCAAAGTTTAAGGCTGGTGACCTGCCGGTCTTGACTTGGATGTAAAGACTTTATTGGGACTTGAAGGGCGATGACTTGGTCCAACCTCTGATTGCTTTAAATTGGCAGGTTTCTGCAGCACAAAACAGTTATACAACACAGTGGTGATCCAGTGTGGTGATCCTACCCAGCCATCAAAACAATGATTCCAAATGTATATTTGAGGGGTGAAAAATAAAGTTCAGGATAGTAATAATACACTATTGTACCTGTTTGGGGAACGTGGGGTTGAATGATGATGATCCTCACTCTGTTTGCAGACTTTACCCTCCAGCAGCACGTCTGGAACGATTGGCCAAAGAAACAGTCAAGATCAACGGAATCACAATCCCCAAGGGCGTGATTGTAATGATTCCAGTCTACTCTCTGCACCGTGATCCCGAGCTGTGGCCGGAGCCAGAGGAGTTCAAGCCCGAGAGGTAGCTGACAGGCGGGCCGGACATCCAAACAATAGGAACATTGTTCCGTGATGACTTTCTTACTCTTGTCAGTGGATTTGACAGTGTCATGCAGTCTTAATGATGCATTGATATACTCCATTTTATCATTTGGCAGATCTTGACATAGTGCTCATGTGGCATTTAGACGACTGTTTGATTCTCAGAGCCGGTTTATTTTATATTATGTTACAATGGCAATGAGGGAGACAAGCAGGTTCAGTCATGTTCTTTAATTAATTCTTTAAAATGGTAAAATGTTGGTTTTGTTGCTTGTTTTCTAGATTCAGTAAGAAGAATAAGGAGCGTATCAACCCGTACTCTTACCTGCCATTCGGGGTCGGTCCAAGGAACTGCTTGGGCATGCGTTTTGCTGTGGTGATGGTTAAACTGGCTTTGGTGGAGGTTCTGCGGGACTACAGCTTCCTAGTCTGCGGGGAGACAGAGGTAATACGCCCATATTATATTTTAACGTTTACATGGTTTATATAATGACATCATTTGACAAGCTGAATTTAAATTCAGAGAGCAAGATGTTTCTGATGCGGGTCATTTGTACATTTCTTCCAGTTCCCATTAGAGATGGACTATGCAGGCCTCCTGGGACCCCTACGGCCAATAAAACTGAAGATGGTGCCACGTGCTGAAGCATGAGCAAAGATGACATTAGAAATACAGTTATGAATATAATCAGTGTGAATCTAAGATGTGAATCATAACTAATCTGATTAAGACCATAATCCTGGGATTATAGGGGCTTGGTATAAGCAAGAATACTTCATTTACTTACATTTGATTAACAAAGGAAAACATATATTTTATATACATATAATATTAAAACATTGATGTATAATCCTGAAAGAGATTATCCGGATTAGATTGGAGATGCAGTGACAGCTTTAACAGAAAGCCTCCACTGAAGTCCACTCAGGAGAAGGCCGGGGAGCTTTTACTCAATCCTGCTGACACAAACAAACATGATCAGTAAGTAGCCAGTGCAGCGACTTTAAGATTGTTCGCTCTTTTTGAACACATTTTGAAGCATTTTTTGGTTGAGATATCATCTTCTTGTGCAGTAGTGTCAGATGATAAGTAGTCTCGTAGTGTTGTGTCCAAGGCATTTCCAAAAGAAAAGAGGTTTTGCACTTGTTGACAGGACTGTAATTGTGTGTAATGATTAAAAACAGACAAGAATAGCTGCATGATGAAATGCACTGCAATAAATACCATAATAAAATACTAACTTGGCTCCTACTTCATGTGTTAGAATATACTAATTCTGTTGCATTGCATTGCTTGAAATACTTCAAGTCCATGTAGGAGCTAATCAATCTAAGTGATTCTAATGAATCTAATGGAAGCAAAGTGGAACAAAATCCAAAGGTGATTAGACACAACTTTGACCTACCGAAACCTCATTAACTTTATTTGAAGTAATGTTTGCATATCTGGGCTGATAACTGATTATAGTTCCAGGGTGAGGGTTACTGTACAAAGACGGACTTGTGAACTTTCAATACTGATAAATAGACTGCTTGACAACCTCAGTAGCTCTCATGACAGCAGCTGAGTAAACTTTCATCTTCAAACCTGAAGCAACACAGGGCTTACAGCTCTCTCTTAAGTTACCTTAAATCAAACTAGCGTGTGTGAGAATACTTACCAGTTTGGAGCAGATCAGAATGACGGGGCGGTTGAGATACAAGGTACCGTAATTGCCAGCAATTGGTAATTAATAATTAATCCACAACAATCTGTTCTGGTGTGCTAAAGGGAACAAGGGGATGAGTGATGTGTTGCAATGGCAGCAACACAAAAACATGTGAGTCACCAGTCACGTACACAGGTGTGTTCAATTAGGTGAGAAGCTACCAGGGAGCTGCTACAAAGGTCGACAGTCATGCTCTTGTTTGTGTAGTCACATCACTTGATTATACAATGAAGACGCATATGAAAAGCATCTTTACCAACACTGGAATCACTCAGGAGAATAATTAGAAACAGTTATTACAATGTTTTCAGTTCAATTAAGACTCCAAATACTGATCAGTCTTTCATTACAATATAAAACATATTATCACAACTCCTTCAAAAAATCAATTCATATGAAGCTCTAGTGAAGTTCAGTCAGACTATCTCTTCACAAGCCACAGTTGCATTTATCTCACAATCACTCGTCCCACATTATCTCCCTGCTCTCGTGGCCTTGATCAGAGATATCTGCTTATCACGGGCATCCAATAGTGCAGTAACACACCTTTGTCGTTAACCTATCATATTACTGCTTCCCCTTTTTCAATATGTTCTCTCTCAGCTTCCAGTTCTCTCATCCTGCTGACATGCACCCCCTCCACCTCCCCATCTCGTAAGAATCATCAACTCCAGTCCATCCTTCAGCCCAACAGGCCAGACGGATCATCAGCCACCACCACCACCACCACCAGTGTCTGGACTCCAGGGGGGATTTCTCTTACCATCACTCAGGACCGACATCGACGACTTCAAAATTCCCCACGGAGTCCAAGCACCAAATACTCTCCCTATAAAGGCTTAATCATCATATATCATCTGTCAGGATAAATAAATACATGTTCAATTCATACACTTGTCTCTCCTGAATGAAATTACCTTTTGTCTTAGTGGGTCAACAGTAAATACAGTGTGGTTTCTGAAGGGGAATAAACACAATCATAAAAATAAATTAATCAGTGGATAAAGTAAAGGTCGTAACAAACCGATTACATCAATGGGCAGGGTATCAGCTTTGAGGTAGCATCAAGATATTTTTATTGTGATCCATCAGAAAACACACTCTTCTGCAGCAGGTAATTATATTTGTCTCAAGTGATCACAAGTGGACAGTTTTACATACACATGTGAAATCATCCGGAACGCACATACCAGTACATTACAGGTTCACCAAGGTGAGGTCCGCTAACAGGTGTTCACTGGAGATGTATGTGGATGTACGATAAACGCCAGGTGTGAACTTGTGTACTTAGATCTGTCTACTTGTGATCAGATCACTCAGGATTCATTTCAGGTGTGAAAAAGGCCTCAGATAATTCTTTGAGATGAGATAAAGACAAACCATTTGTTAAAGTCAATGTGAGCAAATGTCAGAGATAAAAAGAGGCACGGAAATCTCTCTCCCAGTTCTTATCGTTTTGCTCTTTTATCGTAGTTTCCTCTTTCGTCTTCCCTTTTCTTTTCCTCTCCACTTTCTCCTTGTACGCTGGTTTCACTGCGTCACGATCCCTGGCTTGGAAGTGAGTAACTTTGGCTCTTCTCATTTGTCCATACCCCAGGCCTTTCTGGTCTCTCTTCAGGACGGTTGGCACTGGTTGCTGGGGTCCTTCACCCTCTGGCCCCAGCCCTGTGCCTGGTTTCCAGCCACAACGAACCATCATCTTGTAACTGTTTGAGGACGGGGGGAGACAGTAGTAGGGGGTCGGTGGAGGATGGCGTAGACTGAACTGATGCAGAGTGGAGGAGAGATGTGATGACAGGCTGCTGTTGTACTCACTACAACACACATCACACCAATGATGCTGGGGTGCACTGGAGACAAACAAAAACAGAGAACAATTAAAGGAACAACTCAACATTGTGAATGGGGCAGCACCTGCCTGACATCAGTAAATGCTGATTATACCAACATGAGACCACATGACATTCTGCTAGTTCTGAGTTTTAAAGCAAATGAAATAGACATTTAAAAGAATATTCAGTTCAATAACGATACATAGCAAAAGTGTAAGTGTTCTAACCTGCTATCAGTTTGTTTTTGTGACTCCTCACTTCCACCAAAGCTGTCCAACTCCTCTAACACTCCATTGTGGCCCGCTGGGAAGAGAAGTAGCATTCGATGAGTTTTAGTTGACTGTACACACAGACCCTGAACATTTTGTTAGAGTTCCATGTTTTACCCTCTGTCGCGAGGTCTCTGGCATCCCGTCCCTGAGTGTCAACCACTCCAACCCAGGCTACTCCTTGTTGCAGCAGCAGCTTCACAGCAGCTCTTTGTCCTGACCAGCTTGCACACATCAAAGCTGTCCAGAAATAGTTATCCTGGAAGAGAAATCACCAGCACATGAAGTACATACAGACACTTCCGGAAGGTCACTTTAAATCCCAGTCTTCAGTAAAAAATCTACCTGGAAGTTGATGTCGACACCCTTTGACAGCAGATCTCTGAGGGCAGAGAGGTCCCCCTCATGTGCACAGCGCAGGAACCTGAGCCCCAGGAGCTCCGTGGATCTCTCTGAGTCTCTTGTCTCTCTTGCTGTGCCATCTCTGCTATGGTTGCCTTCATTTGCACCACCGATTCTTCTTTCCACCACCAAATCCGTTTGATTCTGTTGCATCCCTGCAGACCTGGCCCTCCTCCTGGCTCTTCTATTGGACTCTCTGTTCTTAAGTCTAATCTGTCGCTCTCGCCCATACTGTGTCTTGCCAATCACATCTGTAGTTTTATCGGTTGTTATTACATTTTCGTAGAAACGTCTAGCCTCTTCTCCGTTTAGTGTGCCGCTTGATAGAGAGCTTGATTCGTCCGTTTCTTCAAAATTGAAAATATCCTGCTCTCTGGCAGGGGTAAAGCCAAAAGCCATGACGGACGACGGGCACTGGGTAAGACAGGTTACCACTATCAGTAAAGGTCAGTCTTAGTAATGAACCCTAATTTTACATTAGGAAACCAACAATGCTTCTGATATGTCAGACAGGAGACCGTTAATGAAGCAGTTTTTAACGTTAACTTACATATCTCAAATGTCAATTTAATGAGCCATTAAATACTAAGTTTACATTTGTCAAAGCTTGCTAACTAACCTTAACTTAATGGTAAAAGAAGTGAGGTAGAATGACTTGCTAACTAACGTTAGCCTCTTTATTTTGACTTAAATGAGAGTAGATATTCTCTGTTTTACGACAATATCAAATGCAACGCTATGCTGTTAATTCATCTTAAGATGGCTAATGAAACAAAAGAGGCTGAATAATAACAAAATATATTAGTGTAAAGGTTTTCTAAAGCTAACGTCGCATACGTAAGCTAGCGCCGTTGTCTGTGGACTAGCCTCGGTTAGCTAGGTGAGCGTTAGCTTCTAGACTACTGTAAGCTTTTTATTTTCAGCTGACCTAATTTACTAAATCTGATAACATAACATGTTTTATCAGTCCTTTAAAATTCTACCGACAAATCATTTTCAAACGGGACTGACCACAAACTGTACAGGATTCAAGACCATCTTCAGTTATAAAATCCTTCTAGGCGAAGTTATTGTTGGTTTATTTCTTCCTGTGTAATATCGGGCGACTTCAGGTGAGTGCTGCCTCCTACCGGACTAGAGGTGACAGCGCGTTCTCATCGATTTGCCAGTATAACACACATGTATTTTATATTCTGCAAAACCATCAGATTCAGATAACAATTAAACATCTGACGCATTAATTATGATAAATCACAGACGATCCTGACCCTGCCGTCCTCCTGTTATCATTTAGTTTTGTTTCCATTTTCTTTTTTCGATGATATTCAGTATTCATACAACAATCATTTGATGTTATGTGTATTTTATTTACTGTTTATACATCTCACTTAATTAATATGCACAGTTTTATTTATTTTGTACGAGTAACTAAAAAGAGGTTCTCCTGTGCTTAATTATTGATTCCGTATGCTGCAAAGGGATTAATCGTAGCTACACAGCTGTGCTGAGTTAAACATGCAGAGCAAATCTCTTCTAGATTCAAATGAACTTCAACACTTCATCTCCAATGTGCAATTAATTTAATGTGTTATTCCCCATAAAACAGATCCCTAAGCAACAAGAAAAATAGAGAACCATTGAAGTGTTCACAAGATATGGCTTTAAGTAATTATCATAGAAATGAAGGGGGCTTTTATATGGCAACACATGTATTCAGTTTAGTGAACCAACACCTGATTGATTTGATCAATTGATTGAGTGAGAGTCAATGCAATAATGCAGTTTACCTCCATGTGTATCAGTAACAGTTAGCTCATGTGGAAGGCCTCCTGTATTAAGTGTGTGTTATTAATGTCAGGAGCATTTTTATAATTCAGAATATAAGCAAACACCTCTTACAAATAAGCTGTGAAAATCTGGCGCTCCAGAGTGAATACAAGAGTTCAAAACCTGTTCCAGGTTTTCCCTGACGGTTGAGACCCTATTATCAACAGATTCCTCCATTGTACTGGAGGAAACGGTTTTAGGGAGTTCAACTTTTTAAACAAAGTGAAACATTGTGGTTATAATAGCGCAGGAAAGCAGAAGACTGCCATAGTGTCATCTAATGAAGAGGAAGAGTAGGGTGGTGCAGAGAAGTCTTCATTCCTCCCTGGACTGCTGACTTTGGCACCAGTCGTCTGTTTGTATCATGCCTGTTTGGCCAAAGCACCTGATACGATCCTACAGCCTAGGAGACTTTGATCAGTGATAGATATTTGGTTTATTTTCCAGCCTCTGTGAAGAGGATTTTGTCACAGAAACTTTCATAGATTCCCTTGTCTTCTGGAATGAAGACTTCTAGGAGTTAATTGAAATTCATTTGGATTTTTTAATCCTGTCAAGCAGCACACTGGTAAACAATGGGAAGAAGAAATCTCTTCTGTTGTACTTACCTTAATAAACTGCCTCAATAAGTCTAAAAAGCTGACAGTCCATGCAGTGTGATGGTTCTCTAATGTTAACGTTGTATTGAATAGCTATTATAAGCTAGGTTAGCATGAACGTCTAGACTCAGGTGAGCTTATTCCTTACATAAAAAACCTAATACTGTAACATTATCATAATGATCTAAGTCACCTCAAAACGCCAGACATAAATATCAACTTCAAACTGGGATGAAGATCAGTTGCTGTACTACGAGGCTGCTGTTTCTTCTTCTGTATGTAAATCTCACAGGGCTCCGTGTGAGTGCTGCCCCCTACCGAACCGGAGGTGACAGCGCTTCCCTTTAGATTTGCCAGTATAACCAGTAGTGGATGAAGTATTCAGATGTCCCCAGTTGTTGTTTAAAACCATCAATACTACGGTTTGAATGTATTCACGAAAAGGAAGTGTTTTACTTATGTAAAAGTACACATAATTAAAGTCTCTAGTAAATGTGAAAGTATGCAAAGTCAACGTTTCCATTGCTACAATATAACTGTTTTAATGTGATCATTGTTGTCCCTCTGAAAGTTCAATATCAGCAGCATCCTCTTAATGTCACCGAGCCTCTTCTCCTGCGATATATAATATATAAATACATGTATGCAACCATATTACATATCTTCATCTTTATACACTCAGTTATTCTTCTGAGGTTGAATGCATTTTTATCACTGCAACAACTTTAGTCGCATTAATTTATCTGCATGCTAAAAGCCAAATTAAAACCTGAAACAAATCAGTGTTTTTTTTAAACTTAAAGTTTGTGTGCATGTGTTTAGAAGGTGGAAGTAAACAATTGTTTACCTGTGGTTATGTAATCAAAGGTTATCCCATCAAATGTCAATATAACCCTTGACGGTAATGTAACATTGTACATTCGCTGACAAATCTACCTGTACTGCATTTGTTTGACCTTGAGCTGGTCGGATTATTAGAATAGTTTACAGCTTATATTTAACATGCAGAACAACAAATCTGTTCGAGATTCAAACGAGCCGTTCAATGCTGCCCTGCAGCGGTACAATAAATTTACTCCATAAAAAAGCAGTGAGTAAGAAGAACATCATTTAATTGTCATTCCAAGTAGTAAACCAAAAATATTGCTTTCGGTAATTAACATAGACATGATGGAGGCTTTTGAACACGTTCAGTTTTATGTCCCGACACCTGAATGATTTGATTATTTGATTAACTGAGGGTAAACACAATAATGCAGTTCATTGCACCTGGATGTGTTTCAGGGAGTCTGTTCATGTGGAGAGTTTCCTTTATTGAGGACGTGCTGTTAATGTTTATATCATTCACATTCGGAGTTCACCTACTTGCACATATTGTTTCTGTAGCAGTGAATAACAGTTTTATTTTCATGGCACTTTCTTTCAACATGGTTACACATTGCTCGATTACAGAAATGTCAAAAGATAAAACAGCTGGAAAGAAACAAACATATCATAACTCAACACAATGTTGTAGGAAGGACAAACAAATGACGTCAAGCATGATTTAAAGTAATTGTGAGTTTGTTTCCTCTTTGGCTTCAGGCCGGGGTGACGGGATTGTGAATCTATGAGAGAAACCACAGGTCCACGTGGCTTCACATGCCGGGAACAAGTGGGAGGATGCGTCAGTAAGACACTGATGACTACACAGAAGGTAGAGTTTTTATAAAGAGTTGATGTAGTGATGTAAGTCCAGGTATAAAGTTTGCAGCACAGTTTCGATGGCAAAGATGAAGGCTTAATATTCCTCAGAGACACTTGTACAGTGGTTTTGCATGTTTTAATCTTAATTAAACTTAATCTTAATTAATTCTGATGTCGTTTTTTTCCCAGCCTTTTTTGGTAAGAAAGCAGTGTCTGAACACAAAGGGCGACTTTCCTCCTGTAACAACCTTCAATCACTGTGTGATCAGCTCAGTAAAACATCTTTCCAATACAAACTGTCTTCATGGAGGTTACAGGGACCCTCGCACCACCAGCAGCACTACGGAGAAACACTTCTTTAATGCTGTTTTTTTTCTATTTGGCCCAGATGAGCCAATCACATTACTTCTTCAGGCTGAAGGACAAAGTGATTCAGTCCATTCCACTGATCAACTGTTGGTGCTGACAGCCAGTGAAGGAGACGACTGCCGGCAAGCCAACACGGATGTTAAGAGTCACATCAGCGATTTTTACAGTTTTAAAATATGTGCACCAGATACTTTTGGGATTAAGTCAGGATCATCATCTTCGCATCCATGCAATTAGATTTATAATAATTAGTAGCAGAGGCCGCATATCTCTTTTATTTAGAGACGTGTCCACATCTATTGATTCGTCTTCACTGCTGCCGTCAACCAACTCTCACAGGAGTATTAACAAAGGCTGAGTCACAGGTTGTCATGGAGACAGAAGAGCTACATATGTAAAGGTTTAGTGTTTTATTTGATCTCTTCTTACTTTTTGCACTGCAAAGAACTCGACTGTTTGTGGAAGGGCCACGTGTTTATCAGAAGTCCAACAGAAACACAATAAAGCATGGAAACTGAGATGTTTACTGGTTTGTGATGATCACTGTGACCTGCAGATCCCTGATGGAGCAGGACTCTAAACATTGACAAAGTTGCTTTGCATACGTTTGATGAGGGAGGTAGTGCACTGAAACAATTTGTCAGACCTCGAAGATTCAGAATGTGCATCTGTGAGGAAGATCTCATCCTAGTTTTTAGTGTTGAACTTGTTTTTGATTTTTTTGATTTCTAACTACAGAAATATTTATTAATCTTTTGTCAACTTTCATTTTTACGGAATCAAAAACCTCACTCATGACAAGCAGTTCTCACTAAATAAAGCTTAAAACAAGTTTTTATCTTAGCTTATAAACCATGTAATTATTATTTTTTTACTCAAATAATGATGAGAAAAATCAGGATCCTGAACCTGAATCAACTCCCAACAAGACAAACATGCAGAACCACTGGTACGATCCGTCAGCAGCAGCACAAACAGCATCACTGAGCTCTGCTACTGTCTAATCCCTAGTTGTGGTATTTGTTGATGTGTCTGTTTCTGTCCCCGGTCTGTGTAAATGTCTGTCCACAGTGGGTGCAGGAGTACGGCCTTTCCCCAGTGTGAATCCTCATGTGAACGTTCAGCTTGTCTTTGCTAATAAAGCGTTTGTTGCAGCAGGTGCACGAGTACGGTTTGTCCCCCGTGTGATAGCGCTGGTGCATCTTCAGCTCCGTCATGCGGCCGTAAGTCCGTCCGCACTCCGGACACTCGAAGCTGGGCCGCACCGCCATGTGTTGTCTGCTGTGCAGCCGCAGCCCGCTGGACGACCGGAAGCTCTTACTGCACTGAGAACACTTGAAGGGTTTCTCTCCCGTGTGGATGTGGCTGTGTAACTTGAGGCTGGCGGCGGACGGGAATCCGTTGCCACAGAGGGAGCAGAGGTGAGGTCTCTCCCCGTTGTGGATGCTAAGGTGTTTCTCCAGCTTGTTCTTGTTTAGGAAAGTCTTTCCGCAGATGGGGCAGCCCAGCGGCTGCTCCCCCACATGCAAGCTCATGTGCTCCGTCAGCTCCAAGAGCACGGAGAAAGCTGAATCACAGCGAGTGCACGAGTACGGCCTCTCCTTCTTGAATTTCCTGTGCTTGAGGCAGTGCTGCTCCAGATCTTCCTTCTCCTCAAAGGTTTCGACACAACAGGAGCACTGATATGGTCTCTCTTCAGTGTGAGTCCGCAGGTGATACTTCAGAGCTGTTAACTTCAGAAAGACGCTGTCGCAGTGTGGACACTTGGACTCCCGCCTGTCGTGGACCAGGATGTGCCTTTTGTAGTGAGAAAGTTTGATGAAGCGCTTGCGGCACAATGAACAATAATACTGCTCCTCTTGGTGCCCTTGTTCGTGCTTCTTCAGCGCGTACTCAACTTTAAACTTCTTCCCACATGTGCTACACGTGTAAGACTTCTCATGAACCACCATGTGCACCTCCAGTTCTTCTGGACTGTTAAAGGTTTGGTTACATTTCGGACAAGTCCCATTGTTTTCTTTCACGTGAATCTCCAGGTGTTTCTTGAGGTCCTCCGGGAAGGCGTAAGTCTTCTGACACTCGGGGCAGTTGTAACACTCTCCATTCGTTGCTTTGCGATGGGCCACTATGTGCCTTTTCAAATGATACAATCGGCTAAATACTTTGCCACATTCGCTGCAGATGAGGCAGCGAGGGCCGGACTTGACCTTCTTGTGTGATTTGAGGTGACTCACCAAGCCGGCCTTCTCCTTGAAAATCTTGTCACAAACGGGGCACGACAGGCCTTCTGACGTGTGAGTTTTCTTGTGTGCTTTCAGCTCCAACCAGCTGCCTAAACTTTTCCCGCATTTCGCGCAGATGTACTGTCCCAAGCCGTGTTGTTTCCTCAGGTGTCGGGTCATGTGATAGGACTGGCTGAAGGTCAACGCGCAGACGGGGCAGCCGAATGGTTTCTCCTTCGTGTGCATCCTCATGTGCCTGGCGAGCTTGTTTGCCCCCCTGAAGCACCTGTTGACACAGATGGGACAGAAATGGCCCTTTGCTTTAGTTTCTGAAGCATCATTTTCTTTCTTACTGCCACCGTCCTGAGATTTTTCATCCGAGTCCTTATCTTCCGTCTCCACTTTAACTTCAGGTCCTTCGTCCTGACGGTTGTTGTTACCAGAGTCCGCATCATCACGCTCGTTCTCATCAGCGTCATCAGAGTCTTCAGCGTCATCATTGCCATCATTGCAATCATCCATTTCCTGGTTATCCTCGTTACTCGACTCAATTCTTTCTTCTTTTTTCACTTCATTACAATGTTGGGTGCTTTTGTCCTGATATTTGGAATGTGAAACGATATGACTTAAAAATTCACGATTGTTCTGGAATTTTTCTTGGCAGTTGGGGCATGACAGGACTTGCGACGGGTGCGTCTTCTTGTGAATTTGCAGTTCTGAAAAGGTTTCTAAACTTTTCCCGCATGCGGAGCAGACATGCTGGCCTGCACCGTGCTGGTTCCTCAGGTGCCGGGTCATGTGATAGGACTGGCTGAAGGTCATAGGGCAGAGGGGGCAGCTGAACGGTTTCTCCTTCGTGTGCGTCCTCATGTGTCGGGCGAGCTTGTTTGCATCTCTGAAGCGTTTGTTAGTACAGATGGGACAGAAAGGGCCCTTAAGTTTAGTCTGACCAATGACGAAGTCCTTATCATCACTGTTATCACTGGCGACGTACAAGACTTCCTCTTCCTTCACCTGTGATGAGCTGCCGTTATCATCATCAAGTTCTTCTTCACTCGCATCATCAGCGGTCAGATTACCGTCATCACCAGTCTTAGAATAATATTCCTCATCCCCACTGTAGTATAGTTTATCGTTGCTGTAATAGTAGTCTTCTTTGTACCGAGTCAACCTTCTTGAATTTTTAGTCAAACTTGCTTTGGTTTTTGGTCTCTTCTCTCCTCGCCGAGGCCTTCCTCTTCTGGCTCTAAGAACAGGAAGCTCTAGATCGTCTCCAATGTCTACGCTGACTTCGTGAATGTCAAACGATTCAGCCTGACTTGAGGCAGATTCCACCTCTTTACCAATAAACAAAGCCGTGGCCACAGTCGGAGTTTCCTTCTCTGACAGCAGCCTCTCTTTGAGTTGTGGGCAGTTCGATCTCATTATCAGCTGATTGACAATAAGTTTGTCTTGCGAGTCTCCGAGGTTGCAGGGCCGCAGCAGGGCCTCGAGTGCGGAGACAAACTGCTCTACAGTCTCTCCCGGCATCTGAACCCTTTGATGGAATTTGAGCAGGTACGTCTGAGAGATGTGATCAGAGCTGAAGTAAAGTGTCAGCGCTGAGGCGGCTGCTGCGTACGTGCTTTCACCCTGGACAAGTGCTGTGAAGATTCTCTGTCCCTCTTGGCCAAGACAGTTTCGTAAGAGCAGAAGCTTACTTGAGTCGACCAGGTCGTTTTCACCGAGCGCCTCCAGATAGTGTTCGAAAGCCTTAATCCACCTGCTCCAGAACATGGAGGGTTCACCAGGGACCGGGAGGAAAGGTGGAGGTGGGGACAGTATGATCAGCAACGGCTCTGCTAGATGCTCAGCGCACGAGTCCTGTTTCATCACCTCCTCAACTACTTCTGCAGCCACTTCCCCCATTGTTAGTGTTTGGATGTGTGTGTATTAACACTGAGCTCTTTTATTCCTTCTTCTTCATCTTTAGGTCGCTGAAGTGAGACATCCCGCTCTTCAGTCTGTGTCCAGGCTCTTATGAGGAAGGTCCACTCAGGTCAGTGTTGGAAAACTGTGACAAAGACAAACATGAGTTAGAACCAGGCGGGGACAAGTGTTTCTGCACCAGCTGCACAAACTGCTCAATATGTGGCAATAGGAGAAATTAAAATAATCTTTATATGCCAAAGCAAAACAGAGGTCAAAAAGGAGCAGCGACCATCACTTATCACACTCCCTAATAACAGAATATTAGCAATGTATTACTGCACTTCCATAATGTTCAGGGACTCACGAGAGACAGACTGAAAACTTTAAACAGTGAAAGTTGATGTCGAAGTCAAAATATTTTTATTCTAAATACATAAGTCTGGATGCGTTTGTGTTTTCATAAAGGTGATTGTCACTTCCCAGATGCTCTGCACTCGATGACATTTGGGCTAAACCTTCATGAAATAGTCAGAGAGTAAGTTGGAAGCAATAAAACATCTTTCTAATGGCAGCTGTCGTGTGGACTGAATGTTCTTCTCACACAGTAGATACAGTAGAGGCCTGTCTCTGTCTCTCTCTCTCTCTCTCTCTCTCTGTAATTGTTTTCTATACTACAACTCTGTCTAAAATTACACTCAGCGGATTGTTTTTGTGTCATCCTGTTGGCCGACCTCCCCCAAGTCCAAAGTTAAAATCCTGCTTATTATCATGACGAACAGATCTGCCCCTTCATCTTTGCGTCGTGTTCCAACACGTTTGGTGAAAGTAAGTAGTAGTTTTAGCTTAATCGTGCTAACAGACACGCTCCTGACATCCACCAGGTTTCATGACAACAGGAAGTTAATGCCAGGACCTCCTCCAGGTAATAAACAAACCTCCCACCTCCATTGTGGATCACAGATTTTACACATCATAGTCTTTTTTCAGTTTTCATATCAAGCTGTTAGAGATTCTGATGGAAACCAGCTGCAGAGCTGCTGCATGTGTAAACACACTCAGGCTAAGTAGTAAGATGACATCATTTGTTTACAGAGATGAACCAGGGGAGCCTGCGGTGGCCGGGCCCCGGTAAAGGGGATCTGTTGTGGGGCCCTTCGTTTCCAGCTCCGTCACTGCCAACAGAAATCTAAAAACCATAAACACACATTCACACCAAACTGGTTGTTCATGCCCACAAACCGCCAGCGGGTGTAGCGGTCCTCGGAGAGTTTACCGGTTTAAAACACCTCCGACAGTCAAGGACTAAATGTCGATATGTAACACAGACCTACAGGAGCCCGAGGGAGGGATGAAACAAGTATTAAGCAATAATAAAGGAGGAGGAGACGAAAACTCACCAAACCAAACTGGGTCACAACCGTCGACGTGTGCTCGCAGGCGGACAGACGGACGGACAGGAAGTCGGCGGCTCGGCTGCTGCAGTCGGAGAGCAGCCGTTTGTTTCCGAAGTCACAGCAGCGCTACGGCCTCGTTTTCTGGACGACAACGCTGCGATATTTTACGAAGAAACACTCGGCTGAGAGGGAAACCATGAAGTGAAAGAAAAATCTCCGCCATGCTGACATTTTTTCTTCCGGACACCCCGACAGCAGTCGGTGGCTGTAACCCTCCGCCCACAGCGCCCCTCCGTGGCCGGCAGACGTACTACAACTCTGGCAGTTATTCCGATTAATAGGACAGGAACTTGTTTTATTCATACTATTTATTCTCACTCTGCCCTGCTACATCAAAACATGTCAGGCCAATGTTTCTGTTAAAATGTCAATCCATCAAACATGTTATACAATAACAGGAAAGATGGGGTGCATCGTTACGCAGAGGGTCAGTCAAATTAAGTTACAGGGATTCACTTTTCCTTACTTAATATTTTGTGATGAAACATCTGCCCTTTATGCATTATTACCTTTCCCACACTAACAATACACATAGCTTCACATTGTCGAGGTTTCAGTGTTTTCTAATATTACAGCAGGTACAAATTATGAATTTAATAGGCTGCAGGTGTATAATTCATTATGTTTTTATTTTATTACAGTAGCACCAATGAATTCCATCAATGTAATTTGATTGCTTGAGTATTATTAGAATTTCAGTGTTGGAGCCCAAAATCGTATATTAAGTGTTTAAACTGATTTGTGAGACAAAAGAGAACCTGTAAAAAAAAAAAAACGAGACATTCTTTTTTGTGCACTGAGCATACTGTGTGGTAGTTGGCAGCGTGTCCGCGTTACACACGGCTGCTGAATTATCTCTTACATAATTCAAGTAGCTCCTTAAATGCACAGCTTTTCTTCTGGGAAATACATTACACAGGCTTTTTACACGCTGAGCAGAACAATGAAGTGCTTATGGATACTAAGTGATAGATAACAACTGATAAAGGTCCCTCGCCTCGTGGTACTACGACCTACGAGGGCTCGCAGGCCTGGTTAGGAGTGCTGAGGGATCAGTTCAGGGTTACTCATTCAAGTAAAAGCACTAGTCCCATCTTTAATTCAGTTAATGCATGTAAAGGGTGATGCACAGAGACATGTTCACTGGCCCAGCACAAAAACAGACCACAGACATGCTGTTTAACAATGACCATTTATTCACACACTGTATGGGAGTTAAAACAAGTGTGACAGAGTGCGGGAGGCTGCTTGCTCGGCTGGAGGTTTCTACAAATTAAACATGAGCATGAACTCGTACAGACGATTTCTGTTTGTAAAGAAGTACATGTGTGTCAGCCTGGCTGCTGGAGTCGAGGCCAGGGTGAAGATATCGGGGCCGTACGGTTGAAAGCTCAGTGACTTTGAACAAGAAGTGAGATCCTGCAGTCTTGAACTCTACATTTTATTTTAATTGATTCTTGTTAAAGGATCCTGACTGATTCTCCTCAATGGTCCAGTGTTGTTACTATTTGCCTTGAAATACACAAACGGGGCCAAACTACATACAAGAGCACACAAGTAAAAAGGGTTTTTCTGTACAAAATCCATCTAAAAAATACAAACATACACACAATGGCACACTTTGCTTAGCTGTGAGCAACAGAGACGAATGAACCGGCTCCTCGACGGAGCAGAGAGCCATCAATGCACACATGCTGCACACGTGTCACACCCAAACACACGGTCACACTCGTAAAAATAAGAAAACCTTGAAACAGAACAGAATGAAATGCGTTGGGGTCCGGCTTAGTGCAAGCGTTATGGCTCGGGACGATGCGGCATAAGGAGCATTGACAACAGGCAGTAGACGGTAAAAAAAACACAGTTTTCATATAATTCAACCCAAACGTCACATATCGCTTTCAGAAACACTCTCACTGAGAATGTCTTAAGTGCTGGAGAGTCTCCGCCCACGCTCGCCGTCCTTTATAAAGTTCAAGAGTGATTATCTCTTGTTTTTTTCCTTCGGTTGGTTAAAGCTGCCTGCTCCACGTCTGTGTACACGGACCAGTACGTCAACAAAAGCTACTCACCTCAGTGCCACCACTTAACGATTCTCTCCAACCTTGTTCCCCTCTCCCCGTGGGAGACACAAAGGTGTCCCGTCAGAGAGTGGTTGTGTGTGTATTTGTGCGTTTATGTGTGTAAATACAGAAATAAAGAAGCGTTGTGCAGATTTTCCAGGTTCCATCAGTCCGAGGCTGAAATCCGCCCTCGCCGGTTCATTCATCTCGCTCTCGTTCGGAGTCTCTGGAATAGGCATGAATATCTGATAGTTCACGCCAGTGTGAGTGTGCGTGTTTGTGTGAAGACAAGAACAGTAACTGTGTGTGTAAGCACAGTGACACAGAGGCATCAAAGAGTCGTAGAGCGAAACACACGCGCTGACACAGTGAGGATCTTTGTGAACGAGGGGAGAAGGCGAGTGAGAAGTGGAGGTTCAGTTCCTCGGGTTCATGAAGGGTTGTATCATCACCGGTCCGTCCCGCGTCTCCTCATCTCGTCCTCCCCTCTCCTCCGAAGCCGCCGGATCTCTCCCCTTCAGTCCAAACAGACACCTCCTTCATTTTGTGTATGTGTGTGTGTATCTTTTTGTGCAGATTTGTCTCCAGAGTCAAACGAAGGAGGAGAATCCCGTCACAGGGGTGCGTGACCCCGGCGGGTTGGTGTTGGGGTTGGCGAGCGTGTGCGCGGGCTGTCCCGTGGGGGTGTACGCGCCCCCTGTGCTGTGCTGGGTGACCACGGTCTGGTAGTAAGGCTCCGTGTCTGCAGTGGCGCACTCCTCGTAGCTGAAAGGACTGCCGATCCCCTTGAGGCCTTTCGGCTGCCGCTTCCAGGAGTTGTAGTAGGTGGGGTCGCTCATGTAGTGGTTGACGAAGGAGTGTTTGGGCTGCTCGTCCTCGTAGTCGCTGTCTGTTAGCTGGATACAAACACACACGGCAGGAGTCAGATGCTGATCAGAGAGACACACACACACCGAGTCAGTCCTTCTTTCATCAGTTAACATCTTTTGATTCGTGCACAGATCTGACAGCAGGCGACATCGACTGAAGGCACCGACTTCTACTTGTACTTGCAATGACCTTTTCTCTCAAACATAATCCCAGTCCATAATCTGAGAATAACCAGGCTTCAAACTGGCTTGGTAGGCTGGTTTTATTTCCTTTGACTTTCTCTGTTTGTATTCAGTAGCAGGTTTAAAAGTTGAGAAGGAGTCAGGACAGAATGACGTAATTCCTTCAACTGTGGAGCATCACACCAACGGTTCTGTAATGTTTGGGGATTCTGGCCGCCTCTAATAGTTGCGGTGCCTCTTAAGTATTTTATTCCACAGGAGGGATGTTAAATGACTGGTAATTAGTTCCTGGTGGTGCTGCAGAGTCATCAGTCTAAACCCATCAACCACCATCTGCAGTTCGTTTAAGTGCAAATCCAAAGCCTTTGAACTTGAGCGAGAGATAGATAGATAGAGATAGAAAGAGAGAGAGAGAGAGAGAGAGAGAGAGAGAGAGAGAGAGAGAGAGAGAGAGAGATACCTCTGACTCCGAGATCTCGGTGGGTTTCTCAGTGAGTGTGGTGCTCTCAGTCAGCACAGCTCCATTATAGTTGTTGCAGATGTCCTCGTCGGAGTAGTGTAGACCACCTGGACTTGGTCGAGGAGGAGACCTGGACACACACATATCACACATATAACTACACATCTCGGGTGTTTGCCAGGAATGTGTGTGTGTGTTCTTGTGTCCGACTGCACACCTGGTCCCGTTCTTCTTCAGGAAGGTGTTCTTGCTGTTGAGTGTTCTGCTGTTGAGCTCCAGAGCCGTGAAACCTCCGTTGTCCAGAGTGACGGCCTCCTCCGCCGTGGACATGTGTTTCCCTGGAGCAACATGAAGGAGGTGCTGTTAGTATTTTGGTTTAAATTGAACTAATGTTATAAACAGAATGTGAAGATATTTGAAAGATTATAAGATATCAGCTTTAGTGTGACAATATCGTCGTATTATCAGTTGAGATCCAAATTGGAGGTCAACCACACTGTTGTTAATGACATCACCACCCCTCCCAATGAACGGCCATCGGAACATGAACAGAGGGATGAAGTTGAGGTTTACTTCGGAGACACAGACCTGGGCCACAGGCCTTGTACTTGCTGCTGTGTCCGTGCAGCAGCAGAGCGAAGACCAGGAACAGGATGAGGATGAGTCCCACCAGGGCCATGACCAGAAGGAACCACCACTCCTCATAGAACGGACGCTCTGACAGCGCTGCAGATGAAGACAACAGGGAGCCGGAGGATGAGTCCACAGGGTGATACACTTCTTACCAAGACCTTTCTGTGACGGATCTTTAACTGAGGCACTCGACTGTGTGTCTGTCATAAATCGCTCCCAGCAGATTTTTTAAATAGTCTGAAACAAAAAATCAAATAATAATTTATGTCTCTTTCGTCGTGTCAGTTTATTGGATCAGAGGCGGGAAGCTGATGAATCCGGGATCAGGGTGTTCATGAGTTAGTGGATTTATAGCTAAATATATAAATTCATTAATGGGATAGATGGGAAATAACATTAGCGTCATGTTTTAGTTGTATTAACCTGCCTCTAGATGGCAGCAGACACACGAACACAGGACATCATCATCATCATCCTCCACTGAGTAGGAAACCAGTCAAACCCCATCAGGTAAATTGGATCCCCCTGAATACGTTTATGAGCCGGATCTCCATTTTAATGTGTGTGTGTGTGTGTGTGTGTGTGTGTGTTTACCAGTGAGAGCAGCAGAGGGTGTACTTGGTTGTCCGTAACCATAGCGATTAACAGCAATGACTCTGAACTCGTAGCTGATCCCGGTCCGGAGGCGCTCCATTGGCACCGAGGCAGACCTGCTGCTGGGCGGGAGGGGCCTGATGAAAGAATCCCACATTCCTTCATCTGCAGAGAGAGAGAGAGAGAGAGAGAGGGAGAGAGAGGGAGGTGGGGTGGGGAAGAGGTTGACTCAGCGTTTGATGGACGGTCAGACAAGGGCACGAGAGAATTATTCTCTTTCAAATGTCAGGATGTTATAAGAGAAGCCAAAATTGTCAAATTATATTAAAGATGATGATGATAAAGGGCTGATAATGGCCACTATTACTGGTCATTTTAAAATTAATAAAAAGGGATATTACAATTACAATTAGGAGAAGTCTACAATTTCCCCCTGCAGAGTGCTCAAATCATTTGTCGCAGACATTCATTTACTGTATCACACCTCCCGTAATCTTATTAGAAAATTGCTGCTGACTTGATTTGCACAGCAGGTCTTAATGAATCTGGAGAAAGCTGCACTCAGGATGGTTCAGTGCCGGGGAATACTTAAGGTCCTCTTTGATTAATGGAAAGAATTAGTGTACGTGTTGAAAAGGTGCATGTCGAGTAAATTATGGCGAACCTGTGTATCTGTCTGATCTTACCTGAGGGACGAGCCTCGATAACATATCCACTCACGGGGGCAGCGCCCATGTCTCCCTCTGACCAGTGGATGGTCAGGGCAGAGGACGTCTTTGTGATGGACGTGTCCACAGGTGACCCCGGCGTGCCTGGAGTGTCGGGGAGGGACACACACACACTGTTGTTCATGTCGCAGGACGACATTGTCTGATAATAGTTCCTTCAACAAGCCCGAATCAGAGCTGCTCTCATATTAGTTAGTTCAATGTTATTCCCAAAATAAACTGTTGACCAGATTTCATTGTCCCACTGTGAAGGGAGTGACGAACACACAGGTCCAGCTTCTTACCTTGCACAGGCTGAGCGGTGATATTTGCTTGTATGGCCGGTCCGTAGCTGACCGTGAGAGCCTGGAGACTGAACATGTAGGTTGCTCCTTTGATCAGGTCTCGAACCTTCAGCCATCGCTGCCAGCTGCCCTTCACATCCACCGTCACCACTTTACTCACTCCTGCTCTCACACAGATAATTGTGTGTAAGTCTCGACATGTCTTCCGGTCATGTACGTACAGTATGAGGATACATGCCTTGTACAGGGGCAGTGGGCTGGTAGACGACCCTGTAGCCCTCCAGCTGTCCGTTAGGAGTCAGAGGAGGTCCCCAGGACACGTTGACACTCCCGCCTGTCACCTCTGAGAAGGACACGTAGCCCGGCTGGCTGGGAGCTGCAGGAACACAACAAGAAGGAATAAAACAGGAGCCGAGGAAAGAAGGTTGTTTACAGTTTTTAGAGATCTGAGCTGTCGTCTCTCCCTACCAGACTGAAGGGTCCGGGAGCCGCGGGGGTCGCTGGGGGGGCCGTCTCCGGCCGTGTTGAAGGCAGTCAGAGTGACCAGGTACGGCGTGTAGCTGGTGAGGTTGGTGAGGTGCACACGGGTGTCTGGGACAAAGATCACCTTGACTTTCTCACTCTGGTTCTGTTTGTCTCTCTCCCAGTAGTGGATCTGCAACACCAGAGAAGAGCTCTGTTACTTACAATCTCCTGATGAAGCATCTCCCTTTCTCTTCACTTCTTCCTGACAGAGAGGAAGTTAATTACGTATAAATAGTAAATGTAGTTAGTGATGCAGTGACCATCAGACCACCTGATAACGTTCAGTGTAAAGTCTCCCTGAATACACAAACTGAGCAGTGTCATGACACTAACAAGAATAATGTGTGTTCATGTGGGTTCCAGTAATTCCCAGGGAAACTGTTTATTATCAAAGTGCCTCAAACTCCACAAATGGAAGCTTCCCAGCAGCCACAGTTCGGCTCTTCACCGTAATTAAACTCAGATTTAATGGATGCTGAGCTATCGGGTCGGAATATCGTAACACTCACATGACCGACTCTGCAGGCACCGTGATGCTTTCATTCAATCAGAAAAAGTAAAAATAAAATCTCAGTTCCCTTTTAGGGACCTTCTGTTGCCCAACAAGCCTCATCCAGCAGACAGTTTCTCTGCAGACTGAACATGCTCACAAGGGAATAAACACGACCATTAAGTTTGATGACAGCAGCCAGTAATGAAGACACAAACAGGATGTTGGTCTGAGCAGACACAGAACAAACGTCACCCGATCATCACCCCCTCATGGGGACATCGATATCAAGACCTTGTGATGTCCCTAAAATGATTTCATCAATCTAAAGATGGAAAATTCAAATCCATGATGATGATGAGGACTTGATGCTTGATATTGATGATATCAATGATAACACATGCTCAGACCCGAGCGTTGTTCTCCCCTCATACACATCGACGTCCATCTCCTTTGCCTACGTTTCATAAAATGCTGCTGATGCACCTTTAATAGACCTCCAGATATCCCTGAATTGGTGACTTTGTAGTCCATGTCAGACACTCCTAATGAAGCAGGCTGGATATAAAGATTAGAAAACAAGCAACACACTTGATACCTCGAGTCCAGTAAACAGCCTATTTAAATGCATTCACAGTGACAACCTCTCTTTAACACATTACAACAGCTTGGCTCACAGCCGCGATGATGCTGGACAGGTGCAGATCAACTGGAATATTCTTCAGACAAGCAGCTGCACAAGTTACTGCACATTGTTCAGTCCCAGCTGAATGTACACGCACGCACGCACGCACGCACGCACGCACGCACGCACGCACGCACGCACGCACGCACGCACGCACGCACGCACGCACGCACGCACGCACGCACGCACGCACGCACGCACGCACGCACGCACGCACACACACACAGTGGTGGTTGAGCCTCATGCATAAGACATGAATCAAAAACACATTAACCCTTAAAGGGAGAAAACAGACGAAGCAGCTGCTACTTCAGCTCAACGGTTCATTTATTTAAAGCTTAAATATGTTGACGTGATAATTCTCGGTCAACCTCTGCAGGTGCAGAACGTGTTGACGGACCTGACAAGCTTGGATCAGTGGACCAGTGGGAGACTGTCACCATGGATACAAAGTTAAACCTGCACATATTGATGTATTGATTTGTTGTCTTGTTGACATCAGCCTTCACCAACATGTTCCAGTGTAGCCTCCTCTTTATCTTTCTATTAATGTATTTGTACTGAAATATTACAATATATATATATAGCTTTCAGTGTTTTGTGCAACTTTTCTAATCTATATTTGCAGAAGTGGAAGCGTCCGCTTGTGAGTGGCACTTGAGGGCAGCATCCTACCATCCTACCACCTGTCCTCCACGTGCTCTTACAACGATGACAAACGATGTAACTCAACCAGACGTTCAATCTTAAATCAGAATGTATTACTTTCTGCATTAAAGGGGTGTTTTAAAACCTGTGATAGTTTGATCTGGTGGCTGTAGATCAGTCATCTCTACTGGTGGATCAGGACGCTGATGTCATCAGGATTATCTGAACACCGTGGATGAACGTGATGTGATTGGATGAGATTGAGAACCTCAGAAAGGATTTCCAACGTCCGTTTTAAGATCTTCAGCCTTCGTGAAAGACGCCGACTTTATGTTTCACACAGGAACAAAACACTGGATCGTTTCATGTGTTGGATTCTCTGATTCTCTTCTACCAGAGCTGACTGACACATTCTGATATCAGGATGGATGTTGGAGGGACTTGACAATAATCTTTGACGACTATTAGAGTACAAACAAACACAAAGTTGGTACTGAAAGACAAATCTGCAACAATCAGGCGCTTCAATCAAAACACTGATCTGTATATACAGTTCTGATCAAGTGTGATCCCTCACGTGTGTCGTGACTGTGAGAGTTGTTGCCGTGGTTTCGGTATCAGCTGCACCTTATCCAGCATGTTCAGTCTGTTTAACAAGCCCACCGGGCGTCTCAGGAAAGAAAACACTTGCAGGGAAGTTTACCTTCAGTTTACCTGCTGCCTGTGCAGCTCATCCGAGTCGGAGTGTGAGAGTGTTAACACAAGTCAGAACCTATAAATTCATTAAACATTCTTTCTTTGCTCTATTTCTCTGTACTTAATCTCCTTAACCCCCTCTGCCTCACATTACCCGGCCCCCATGTCCGTCCGTCTCCGGTAGTTTAAACATATTCCCTCAATCCTCTCCTCTAATCAGGATTCTACAGGGATCACTCGCTCGTCTCATTCCTTCGCTCTGCAAATATTACATTCCCTTCTTTCTTTTCTATTCCACCTCTACTCCTGCAGAAATCAATGTGTCTAAAGCTGGACAGATAACCTTGTGTTTGAAGTACTGAGAGCTGAGAGCAGCGGAGGGGTGCAGGGGGAGAGACAGGCAGAGCAGTGATATTAAAACCATTAAAGGATATCCAGATTCTTCCTCTAACTTAATTCTGTCTCTCTCCCTCCTCTCTATAGGACACTTGAAGGTGCAATAGAGTAAAACCCCCTGAAGACCGGAGGAATCGACGCTCACTGTATGTTCTTATCTGTGTGTAGTGGAGTGTTTGTGTGTTTGTCTTTCTGTGCTTCACCTTGTATCCTTGGATGAGTCCGTTCTGGGTCTCCAGGGGAGGGGTGTCCCAGGTCACCTCCAGGATGGAGGGAGACACGGGTGAGACTTTGATGGACTGGGGGGCGACCGATGGAGCTGCAGAGGGCGAGGCGTTACAGCATGTTAGAGGTTAACTGGGTGTGTGGGAGGACGACATGGATGACAAATTAGCAAGGTTACAACAAGCCACCAGAACAGCTTCAAAGTGCCGTGACATCACTGCAAGTCTCTGGAACTCTCCCATCTTCAAAATGATGTTGGTGGTGGAGAGCGCTGTCTAAAACCTCCAAAAGCTTTTTAATTTTAATTTAATTTTAATAGCCACTGCTGCACGTCTCGTTCACAACCCTCAGAGATGTCAATCAAACAGTGGGTCATGATAGGCTCATTTTCTATATTCCTGTTCTCCAAACACGTTCATTAACTCCTCAGGAATGATCACCTGCACCTTGGCAGGAGTCGGCAGTATGATTGTAATTTATTCAGATATTTCTTTTACTTTGTCACCCATCAGTATGTTCTACCAGCCTCCAATTAGAACGGGCCTCAGGCGGTACCTTACTGCGATACTGTACCACACATATTCATGAACACTCAGCAATGTGCACCCGAGGCTACAGAAAAAGCCATATCACCCCATTTCATCATCCCCCTCCAGCCTTTTCTGGCTCCCCCTCCTCCTCACCTCTCACTTCTCAGCATGTGATATGTATGGCCTACTAAAGACTCCAAAAACGCACACGCCGCCTGAATGTGAATGCAACGTCGGTCTGATCGAAGAAATGTGAGAGAAATCGCCAAAATGTGTGAGTTTACTCTCCTAACAGGAATATTTGTTCACCTGCAGTCTTGTCTGTGTGCTTAAGGTTCCTAAGTGTCTCAGTGTGTGTGTTTTTGTGTGTGTGTGTGTGTGTGTTTGTGTGTGTTATTGGCCCTCCTCTCTGTCTAATGGATCTGTGGTTCGCCTCTGCCGTGAAAGTTAAACAGGGGTTGGACCATCACTACAAAACAGATGACCTTGCACAACCCTTCACAGTACTCAAATGTGTGCAAACACACACACACACACACACACACACACACACACACACACACAAACACATCTTATTAGGGAACACCAATGAGCCTCTTAAAGGCCTTGTCACTCAGGGGGCGGTGAGAGGCAGACAGGAGGACAACAGGAGGGTGAGACAGGAAGAGAATGAAAGAGAAGAATCAGACAAAACGGATTCGATTCCTTTGTTTACTTGTTTACCTGCCAGCTTCAAGTGTGTCACCTTCCTCATCAGTGGATGATGTGTTATAAATGAAGTCATGATATAGATCCATTTCCATAACAACTGAGCAGACTCAATCTTTAGGACTGAATAACACAGCTGGAACCTCTGTTAACTCTTAGTTCTCCAAGGTCACCGTCAGATTTAAAACAACACAATCAATCCTAATTCAAGAGATGAACAGACATACATGAAGAACAGGAGCAGCCTGCTGGAAGGACTTTTAGAATCAGAGGAACAAGCTGAGGATTCAGAGCAAATGTTCCTGTCTGTGCTCAGAATGCGACCTGGTGACAAACGGCCCTAAATGTTTAACAGAGGGGAGAAGAGAAGCTAATAAACCCCCGTTAAAGCGTCTGGCAGCCTGTCGGACACTCGCAGCCGCGGACAGGATGAGCTGTGACCGAGTCCACGACATCCTCACCTGCTTCTCCAACGGACACCTCCGCCGGGGTGGAGGGGGGGCTCTCGCCCACGATGTTGTAGCTGGTCATGACTATTTGGTAGCGCTTGAACTTCTTGAGTTCTACGAAGAGAAAACAAAGAAACGGAACATCTCTGTTGATTGTCTGTTTCACTTCTTTGACTTGTTCTGGAAGCTGGAAACTCATTAACCAGGAAATGAAACATAAAGCTGCATCTTCAAGCACTTACGTGTCAGCTCGAACTCCGTCAGCGAGGAACTGCTGACTGTCTTGAAGGTGCTCTTGGCTTCGGAAGAGAGTCAGACAAAGATGGATTGGAGGAAAATCAATAAATGTTTCAAGTTCAACGAAAACATGGGAAATTTAAATGCCATTTAAAAACCTGACGTACGTAGGAGGACTTTCCTGTCTCATACCTTCGGCATGCTCAGCGTGTGCTGAGAGAAACAGACTTGTCTGTCTGACAGTCTGGAGAGGAACATTTTCCATCTACAATAAAGCACTTCAGGCTGTACAGAGATAATTATACTTTTATTAATGCAGTGATTTACTGCAGTACAGGCGGTCTCATAAGAGCACGGAGGTCCGGTTTGCTCGCTCGCTCTCCGCGGCCGGAGTCCATCCCTGGTCTCTGCTCTGATGGGGGAGATACTTTCTGCTTTTATATCCCCTAGTTTCATCCCCTTTCATCCAAGACCTCTGAATACTCGTTTTTCGGCTCATTTGGAAAAGGCCGGCGTCACATTGTTGCGTGAACAATGAAATAAAAAACCCTTTATATAAACTCCAGTGGGTGATAGCGCGTGTAAACCTTCTTCAAACTCGGTTGATGTATTTAATGGTGCAGAGCAGCATGGTCACTGACACACGTCTGTCTTCAAAGCAGCGACTCTAATGCAGCAG
>CAAKHC010007403.1:0-23754 GCA_901007825.1 Macroramphosus scolopax
TGAAAGAGCAAATACGTATGTACCCATCTGAGTGTGGGTGTGTTGGTTTTCAAATCAGGTGGAGTCAGGCGCATTGCTGGCTCAGACCTGTCTTAATGCAGCGTTCAGAGTTTGCACCGTTGACCAGCAAAGTCAACGGAGCAGAATTGTGCTATTTAAAGGGCACATTACCATCACCCTGACTGCACCTGCACCATCCAATACAGACCAGCGACTCAAGATAGTGCCTTGCTCTCTAACTCCCTCATGCACTCTGTAGGGGGACCCTGGAGGCACAGACAAACCAAAGAAAGCAGAAAGCACCAGCAGTTACAACTACAGGGTGGTGAAAGAGGTAACTGCCTTTTGAGTCTAACCTGACGATGTAGCAAATGTTGATGCCGAACCGCAGAGACATTTTGTCGATACAGATCGACCCTCTCTTTCCTCGCTTCTCTATCAGATCCTGCTGCGGCTCAGCCGGCTTTGTGTCCAAGAGGGTCTGACGGGTAAAAAGAGCAAGAAACAGCAGCAGAGGCTCCTGCGGAACATGGGGGCTCATGCGGTGGTCCTTGAGCTCCTGCAGATCCCATTCGAGAAGGTATCAGTGTCATTTGATAAGAAGCGTCTGTCCAGCTGTACGAGTGGACAAACTCTCACGTGAGCCATTTTTTTCCTTTTTAGGGGGAAGACTTGCGTATGCAGGACATCATGAAGTTAGCTCATCAGTTCCTACAAAACTTCTGTGCAGGAAACCAGCAGAACCAAGCTCTGCTTCACAAGCACGTCAATCTGTTCCTCAACCCAGGGGTGAGCGGTCCACGCACCACTCAACACCTCTAAGTGTGCAAAGTCACTGGTTTTGATTTCAACCACTCTCTCCTGGTGCCCTTTTTTCAGATATTGGAAGCCATCACCATGCAGCATATCTTCATGAACAACTTCCAGCTGTGCAGTGAGATCAACGAGCGTGTGGTTCAACACTTTGTCCACTGCATTGAAACGCACGGCCGCAACGTCCAGTACCTCAAGTTCTTACAGACGATCGTTAAAGCAGAGAATAAGTTCATCAAGAAGTGTCAGGACATCGTCATGGCAGAGGTCCGGCCCTGTCGACGCTCTCATCATCACCGCCCGTCCCGTGTTTGCTCTATATCTTTGACCTGGTGTATATTTGTGTCCTTCTATAGTTGGTGAACGCAGGCGAAGACGTTCTGGTCTTCTATAACGACCGCGCCTCCTTCCAGACACTCGTCCAGATGATGCGATCAGAGCGGGATCGTATGGACGAGAACAGTCCTCTGATGTACCACATCCACCTGGTGGAGCTGTTGGCTGTCTGCACCGAGGGCAAGAACGTCTACACAGAGATCAAATGTAACTCCCTGCTGCCCCTGGATGACATCGTGCGGGTGGTGACCCACGAGGACTGCATTCCTGAGGTGAGACATGCCGAGGACTTGGTAGCTACCAGATAATGTGTCTTTAGATACAGAGGCTCAATTTGAAGCATTATAGATGATCTATATCACATGTATGTGCTTACTTAACATCCTTGAATGTCTGATTTCCCCATGAATTGTAATCTACTAGGTAAAGATCGCTTATATTAACTTCCTGAACCACTGCTACGTGGACACAGAGGTGGAGATGAAGGAGATCTACACCTCCAACCACATGTGGAAACTCTTTGAGAACTTCCTGGTTGACATTTGCAGAGTAAGGAACATCTGGCAGCTACAATTTAAAAACGACATTTATCATGAAATCAGAATTATGTTTAGTTCAAATGTTATTGTTTGCAGGTCTGCAACAACACGAGCGATCGCAAGCACGCAGACACCATCCTGGAGCGCTATGTGACGGAGATCATCATGAGCATCGTGACGACGTTCTTCAGCTCTCCGTTCTCTGACCAGAGCACCAGCTTGCAGGTGTGTTACCACAACAGTCTAAACAGATGCAGGATTAATCCATCTCATATTAAGTAGATGGTCAAAATAATGGGAACACCTCTCAGTGTCACCCAGTACAGTTCAAGAGCACCATGAATTAAGATGCATAAAGACATTTCTTATAGAGATTCCATTAAAACTTAGCTGTCAGATTCCTGTTAAGAGGAAATCTTACTCAGAATAAATCTTCAAATTACCATAACCTTTCCATTAAGCTGAGAGCGTGGGAAACGAGGGGGACTAATGGATTTTCTAAGAAGGAGAGTTAACATGACTCAGATGGTTGAGAATCAGGCTGTTCTCTTTCTCTTTTGTGTAAAAAAAATTGCTACCCTATTAATATATGTGTCATACTCCAGACGGCCGTCAGTAAGAATGTAAGAACACATAGAATACTATCAGCTGTCCCATGTACTTTTAACCAAATAGAACTCCTCGGAAGAACCCACGTCCAAGCACAGCTGGAGAATCAGTTCCAAACTGTCTGATCCATCAGATGAACCGTAGCTTATCAATTCCTGTTATCAAGGCCAGCAGGTTTGTCTGTCTACGCTGCTCGGAACCTGCAGCAAGGAAGCGGAGAGGAAGACACTGTCCAAAGCACGGCTTCATTTCATGAAGATAATATTTGACGAAGACTTTGACATTGAAAGCCTGTGGAGGCCTCCTTGTGTTTCGCACAGGACAAATTGACCAAGAATTCTAAAGATAAGAAGAATAGAATAAATACGATCATGTTGCTCAACTGAATGGATTTGAGTTAAACACGTTAACTGGCATTTAAATGTGCTTTAATTTGTTTACAAATCCACTGTATGTCTGAAATATCTTGATTATTTTCTGTGCATCCTCTGCTGCAGACTTCTCTGTTGGGGAAAATATTTCAGGTATTTGTTGCAGTTTCATTGAGCAGGGCAGCACGATTCCTGTGGGGTGTTGGTGTTTGTGTTTGTATGCTGTACTTGTAATGTCAAAGTACATTTCAATTGATTTGCACTTCGTACGTTTTGGGCACACTCCAGTAAAATGGTCCAGATTGTTGGTGCATGAGATGACACGTGGTTGACTTCATGCTAAAGTGGGGCATGTTTCTGTCTGTCAAGACAAGAGAAGTTATCTAATCTACAGCCTCTTTGCCTGCTCCCTTATATCTTCTCCTCAGACAAGGCAGCCCGTCTTCGTCCAGCTGTTGCAGGCAGTGTTCAGGGTCTACCATTGTAACTGGTTGACCCCAGTCCAGAAGGGCTCTGTTGAGAGCTGTATCAAAGTCCTGTCTGATGTTGGTAAGATCAATCTCAAACTCAACACCTGCATTCACTTGTATGTCATTCGAAACGCTTACGTCAGCTCTGCATCAGGCCACTCTGCAGTAGGTTTCAAATGTTTGTGTAACTGTTGAAGGAGAGACTTTTGAGTACATTTTATCGGCATTGATTTATCTGTGTGTACCTCCCAGCCAAAGGCAGAGCGATAGCTATTCCTGTGGACCTGGACAACCAGGTGAACAATCTGTTTGTCAAATCCAACAACATTGTCCAGAAGACAGCGATGAGCTGGAGACTATCCGCTCGCAATGCTGCCCGTAGAGACTCTGTGGTGACCACGTCACGGGACTATAGGAACATCATCGAAAGGCTGCAGGTGCAGTATGTGTGTGTGTGTTTTCTGCTTCTTCAAGTGAGTGGATTCCTACAGGCATTCATACAAGGATTCATGTTGCCTGTAGGATATCGTGTCCGCTCTCGAGGACCGTCTGCGTCCGTTGGTCCAGGCGGAATTGTCCGTTCTCGTGGACGTGCTGCATCGGCCTGAGCTGCTCTTCCCAGAAAACACAGAGTCACGCAAGAAGTGTGAGAGCGGAGGTTTCATATGCAAGTAAGTGATAAAAATACCTATTAATACTTTAAGTCTGGGTACTTAATAGAAATGAGATGATTCAATGAATGTACTTACACAGGCTGATCAAGCACACCAAGCAGCTGCTGGAGGAAAATGAAGAACGACTGTGCATCAAAGTTCTGCAAACACTTCGAGAGATGATGACAAAGGATCGTGGTTACGGAGAGAAGGTAGGAGAACCTCGCAATAATAGATGATGATGGAAATTTGCAAAATTGGTGGAATTTGCACAGAAGCAGTCGTAGAAGATGTCGGGAAGGTCACCACTGTATTTGTTTTGTTTTGTTTTTCCTTATGTTTTCAACACTCTTGTAAACTTAATTAAGCATTTTTTTTATCAATAGAAATATTTTATGAATTTATTTCTACTGAAGGAAAAGTTGCAAACAGTTTCTTCACAGGTACGGAACAACTGAGCACTGCACTGAACAAAAATATAAACGCAACACTTTGATTTTTGCAATAATTTTCAGCTTGTTTAAGTTATACTTCAATGATTTCTTCTGTGTGCTCAAAGATCTAATTCATCTCAAATTTTGCACACAAATTTCATTCATAGTTACGAGCCCCACAAGATAATCCATCTTTTGCACAGGTGCAGAACATCAAGATGTTAATTATGATTGGTCAATAAATGTCAATACAAAATCCTCCAGATTTTTCAGATCACAAGGACACAATCCTGCCGCAGGGACAGACTTCAGTGGGCTAACACACTCCCGTTGGAGAAGCTTTCTCTGACGCAGCTGGTTGGCAAAGTGTATGGCGTTGTGTTAGTGAGCACTTTGATCATGTGAATGTTGCTTGTAGAGTGGCACACGGTGCCGGTGGAGTGCTGCACAGCTGTTGTGGAGGAATGGGACAATATTCCACAAGCCTCAATCAATAATCTTATTCATTTCATGTGAAGATGCCTTATGAAGTGAAAATGATGGTTACACATTGTTGATTTCACGGAGCGACAATAGTTGGTTACAATTTTTTTAAGTGTTGCATTTATATTTGTGTTCAGTGTGACGTTGTTTCAGTCACATTCGTGTCTGCGGTCACTAAAATCAGGACCCCCTGCCAGCACTGCGTCACACCTGACTGCACTAATTCTGAATTCACTGTATATCCATTCACAGAAAGTATGTTTTCTGAGATGCTGAAGTTGCCCACAGTTTTACTCACTGAACTAACATGTGAGGTTGTTTCACTGCATCTGCTTTAGCTTCATCCTTTCTGTATTGATATATAACCCCTTAAACTTTCTGCTCTCTTTCAGCTCAGGGCCTTTGATGATGAGATGGATATGCCCAAGGTTGTTTTACTTTTTCTTCTATTCTTGTTTCTCTGAGCTGCTGTCTGTGGTGTCCACGTAACACTGTACTGTAGCTGCTGCTGTGTTGTAGTTAACAGGGGGCCCAGCTGATAACTAATAGTAACCTTTGAAATTATTATTAAATTGTGTGCTGATAAACTGTTAAGAGTTTGAAAGAGACGGAGAAATGTGCGCTGTGGCTGACTGTATGAGTTTTGTTTTTCCAAGACCCGAGGTGAGTCACTGCAGGATGGGCGAGCTGCCAGAGTTGTATCTGCCCGCTGTCCTCACGCTGGACGTTTACATACCCTACTTTCTTCCAACATGTTTACTATTTTGAAAACAAGTCACTCAGTTATACATTTACTCTTTATTTACGCATCGATCCCATTGACTTACAAATCGCATTTTATTCACACTAACGCTGAAACAATTAACCTATTAGCTAATAGACAACAAGAATATTTGATTATTATTTTGTTAATCGATTAATCCTTTTTGTCTTTTTTTTTTTCCCAGTCAAAAACACCAAACATATGTCCATCAGAGAAGTCAGGACATGAAGGCTCATCAAAATAAAAAAGTATCAAAAGTGAAATTACGATTAAATACTCACACGGACAAGACTAAATTAGACAACATTAATTAAACTTTGTTTTATATGTTACACATAATTTCCATATCTGCACTGCCATATATCACATAAATCTGTCTCTATTTACAAAGAATAGAATGAAGATGTGAAAGTGGGACCACTTCCTTCCCTCTTTTTGCTTCGCTTTTAATCGAGTGGTTCCATCGTTTCTGTCAATGTTCGGCCTGTGTTGGGTGTCTCACCCTCCATCTCCGTTGGTCACCAATAGGGGGCACTGTGGCTGTGTGCGTGCCATATGTGTGTGTATTACTGAGTGTGTGGAGCTGTGATGGGCTGTGGCAGTCATCGAGGCTGTGTCCTAGTTTTCCTTGCCTGCAAACTGCACGATTCCTGGGCCCCTTCCAACTCTGGGCTGAGGTTACATAAGAACCAGGCTTTTTTTTCCTGGAACTCAGCCCCTCTGCTGATGTGTGACCTTCAGCAGTAATAGTGTGGAGGAGCTATTTACCCATACTGCTGTGTGTGTGTGTACGTGTGCCTATATATGTACGTTATGAGCATGTCGGATGGGTGGGTAGGCAAAGAGCGGTTTAACATGCGTGAGCAAGAGTTCCCTGCACACACCTGTTAAGTGTTGTATCCCTGTCTGTCTACACGTTAAGCAGCTCTGCTGTCGAAGTGGCATTGAAATATGCGCCAATCCCCATATTGTCATTCTCTCGTTTGTCCCCATTTAATCCCTCTGACATAATCCCTCAACTATGCCCCGTGCTTCTGAACTTTGATTCACACACCTTTTGTCACATGGGTGCAAACACACACCCGTTCTGTGTGTATCTTAATGAGGTTGGCTGTGATTGTTGGCAAGATATTTAGGTTGGCACCCGTCTCCTCTGTTGCCCTTGGATTACAGCTGAATAACACAATATGATTGAAGAGCTTGTTTACAGGAAGCATTGGTTGTACGGGTCAGAGATTACTGTGAAGTACGGTAGTTGTATTGGTTACAACATGTATCAGCAAGGCTTCTTTGGGAATCGAGATACATTTTTCACCTCCCCAGTGTGTGCATGCCACCCGTTTGCTAAATGTCAGGGAGGTTATTGTCAGCTAAATTCATTGCTCTTTGATTGTCAGAGTTATGTAAGGAGTTCAGCACACACAGCTTTCAGCTTTTGCTCTCAGGCTCCCCTCTTCACCTGGCCTCGTGTTTCTGTGGTCTAGTCAAAGTAGTTATGCAAGTTTCCTTGGAGTAAGTCAAGTTTCTTCCCTTTCACCTCTGTGTTTCTTCCCATGGGATCAGGTTTTAGACTTTTAGATAGCATCAACCCATTTTCTCCTGCACTCGGCTGTGTGTCGCCCACTTTGGCAGCAGGAAATTTTCTTTCTTTTCCAGTAGAAGTACGGGAGCTACTGTGAAAATGAGACCTGCCTTTTGTGTCTGCTGATAAGAAGCAGGCGTGTGTTAAACCCAAGTGTTCATGAAATTCCCCACTGATTTAAACAGGATTCAGTTGCATCCTGCTTACAAAGAAATTTCTAAGAACCTTCAGAAAAACACTGAAACTTCATGTCGAATCTGAGCTACGTACACATACGTATTTCCTTTTAATGTTGAACTAAGAGTTGTGAGAGGGGTTTGTCCCAGGGAGTTTCCAGTTTGGTAGATTGCATACAGAGTATGTGGTGGCTGTGAGGAGTTACTCTGCCATGTCTGTGGTCACACTGGAGTCGATTAGATCAATATCTCTCTCTGATCAGCATCTTGTAAACACGTGGGAGATGCTGCATAGGGCCCAGGTTGAAATCTAAGATCATCCTTTAAATGCACAATTGAGGTCATAGGTCGTTGGTGATTATTCTTGTCACATATGAATCCAGTCACAGACGTGACATGAATCCAAGTCACGTCGCTGGAATCCCCAGGTTCAAGCTACAGCTCAGAGTAATTACACTCAGCAGCAAATCTACATACCAAAAGTAAGCACACCCATGAACATAGGGTCAAATAGCGTGCTCTTTACCTAGAGACTGTCAAACTGTGTGCATCCTCTCCTTCTCTCATGCCGTCTGTGTTCAGGGTGACAGATGTAAGCAGCTCTGTGTCACTGGTTTAGGGACCTGGTTCCTTTTGCATTGATTATGTAACTCCAACCTTGTCGCCCCTCACCTTGCCTCTCCCATGGCCTGCTCCCCTCCTTGTATGTCTTTTTACATAACGTTTGTGGAGCGTTGCCTTTCACCAGTTTCCTTTCCCGAGGCGAACATATACTTTACGTACTGTACAGGCACTGAATATTGTTACTGCCTAATGATGTCTAACCCTGAATTACCATTGTTTGTGTGGAAAGTAGGACATGAAAACAGGAAACGTATATTATTTGTCTAGATATTTGTGTTTGTGTTTATTCTTGCATGGAACAAAGTGAAAAACTCTAACCTTGTGTTTTTATGTGTGACTTTAGTTTTCGATTCTCCTTAAATGTTAAAAGAACAGTTTGACATTTTGGCATATATTTGCTTTTTTGTCTTTCTGTCCAGGCAACCTTGGCGTTACTACAAATCAATTTTCGACCCTATTAAAACCATTATTTGTTATCTATTAATTACAGAGCTTTAGAGGTTTCTCGTGGTCTGATCTTTCTGCCTTTGACAGTAAAATGCTAAGCTAAGATAACCGGCTGCTAGCTGCAGCTTCATGTTTACTGTTCAGACAAGAAAATGAACAAATGTTTTGCAAGTCCCAAGAGGTCTCAAGTTTTTGTTCAGCAATTCCAAAGCCATGTCGTGTGTCAAGACGGGCATGAGTCAAGCAAGTCTGAAACTTTGTTTTTTTTCCCGAGTCTGAATTAATCAACTACTTAGCTAACCGCTAGCTCGCTAGCTCGCTAGCAAGCTACTATCAATAAGTATTTATCCAGAACTTTGCGTTCTTTGCAAATGTTAATAGAAGTTGTAAGTTCTGTCACTGGCTATGATTTTTGGACTGCATGTTTTGCATATGGTGTCGTTTTCGTCTGTGAATGTAATACTCCTCAGTAGTCTGTTTCCAGTTCCTCTCTTGAAAGCTACAGCATGATTCCGTCTTTCTGCACTGACCCACAACCTCCTCTGCTCGTGCTACTTGATTGGTGTCCGAAGGATCGATCCAAAGTGGAACTGTGATCAGGGAAATTAAGTTGATTGACCAAACACTATATACATAGTGAATGGGGTGCATTTATGTAGGGCCTTCAACAGTGCTGGCAACACTTTACAACATTCAACCAGTCACACTCACATTCACACTTGTTTGTAGAGACGCTATGCACAGTGCCAAGCTGCTAACTCATTCATACAGTTTCTACAGGAGCAGTTAGGGGTTCAGTTTATTGCTCAAGGACACTTCAACACAGTCACTGGAGGAGCCGGGGATTGAACCCGGACCGTTCAGGCGACTGGACGACCCGCTCATTTAACACATTTTGAGATAAGGCTCAAGCCGAGGGAAGCATGAGTCCTTGGTGTAAAAGTTGATTTGCAAGTCAGCTATTTTAGCTATTAAGTCATCAAACCGAGTTTCACTGGAGTCTGACTCATGTGACCTGAATCCACGCCTCTGTAAATGATTCCTTTGAAACAACTAAATTGAAGTCTAAAAGAAGAAATGAACAATTAACAGTGATGTGAACTGTTTCGGGAAGTGAACCAATGCTCTGATCACACTGGATCTGTTCCTTAACGTGAATAGTCACCACTGTGCACATCTCCTGTCTCGGCTTCTCCACAGCCATTTTATTTACCTGGGTTCTGCCTTAGAATAATAAGCATGCGAGCTCACTACAGACATTTGCATGGCCTCTTGCATCAGTTGAAAAGGTTATTTATTTCTTGCCTTTTCTTGCTTTGCATGAACATTAACCCTGTGTTTGTGTCTGTTTGGCCTCTGTGGTCACGCTCCGCACTGCGCCCAGCAGCTGGATCAGAACCAGCCCGAGAAGCTGTTGGAGGACCAGAAAAGGGTAGGTACTGACAACAGCATGGCTGCTTCACTAAAACCTCCTACACCACTGAATCCAAGGCGAGACTTACAGTTTTATCATGCATTTTCAATGGAAATGTCCCTTTTTTCTTTCTTTTGTGTTTCTGATCACTCCCACCTCACCAGCACAAGTAAGGTCTCTGCTGAGTCACTGATGTCAGTTGTTTAACTGGAGGAAGTAGAGAAAGCCATTTCAGTCGCTTTCACACCATTTATGGTTAAGCAGTAACTTTTCATCCGTGCATCTGTTTTGAAATGACAATGTCAATTTAACATATCTCAATATATATATATATATATTTCATAAATTTGAAAATGTAATTTGTGCTCTGTCAAAATTGATATTTTAAACACCGGTATTGGTAACCACAGTCATCCTTTATAAAGTGACAGTATTGTGGATTCTTAGTTTCAGGATCAAGAACTGAACTTTGGTAGGTGACGTTCTGGATTCGACTAGTGACCCAAAAAGCACAATATTATTTCAGGAGACCATCTGCTGATTATGACTGATTGTACTTTGATGTTACACATAATAGAAACAGTTGATAAACCTCTTGCCCATCCAGAATTTAAATACTGTCCTTCACATCTCTGACTTCAGAACATGACTCCTATAGCGAGTCTTCATGTAATGCCTCTGTCGTCTATCAAGGACCAAACATGGTTGACAATGAAAAAAAAAACATGCTCTTTCATTTCCTTCACTTTATCCCATGGGAGGTCTGTTTGGTGATTGTGGTTGCCATAACAACACTGAAGTCCTGGAGCCTACTGCTCGACAGTGGATGAGTCACAGTGTGGGAGGGTTGGTCCCAGGTCTGTCTTAGCGAAAACCAGGACCTCACATTGTTGTTAAACAGAGTCACTGATGATTGGTTGGGTGGGTGGTAAATTACATGAAAGTTGGGTTATGCCTGAAGATTTATCTTGAATAGATACAAATTAATTAAATGCTTAAAATGAAAAGTTGATATGTATTTTCTGCATACTTAGGAACTACAGGGCATGTTTGTGGTGACAGTCATTGTTTTCTGAGGTCGGGGTGTATTCCAGTGTGTTCATGGAGATAGAAAATCTAAATACATCTCTGATGATGCATGTTATCCCTGTTATACAACCTCTCTTTACCACACGGTTGACATCATGTCGTTGCGTTCTTCCCTTTCTTCTCCTCTGATAGGGCGAGGCACTGAGACAGATTCTGGTGAACCGTTACTATGGCAACTTCCATCAGAGCGGTGGGCGGAGGGAAAGCCTGACGTCATTTAGCAATGGCCCCCTCAGTCCAGTAGGACCCAGCAAAAACCAATCAGGTGGGAAACCTTAACTGTTGAAAGGCATATCAGACACTGAACACACATTGGCTTGTCGTGAATTGTTTACTGCAGCAAGTGATGGATGAAGTAAGGTTAAGTACATTAAAGCATGAAGACCCTGATTTGTAACATCTCTAACGGAGCTGATGTTTGTGTGAAGCATTAACCAAACGCCTCTGCCAATGAGTATATAATACTATCAGGGGGGCAAAGTCTAGAGAGAACCTCTCCTTTAGGTCAGCCAAACTGTTTCCTTTCCCGAAAGCTGTAGTACGTCAGGTTTCTCCCAATATGTTATGCAATGATGGGACTCTGTCTGACCCTGGGCTGGTTATCAGCTCCAAAGTTGTGCTCTGAGCTGCCCTTTGAGCACGCTGCGCTCCACTGTCTTATCACTAACTGATAACGTAGTCATTGTGTTGCCGTCTGCAGTCACAATACTGAAGCAATCCATCTGTGCTCATTGTGTTTCACTGGTGTTTGAGTTGTTGCCGCTGATATGTAACATGAGTGATGTAACATTTTATCACCATATAGATCTTGGAGGCGATATTGGTGCCAATGGTATGTGGTCTGTTTTTCATGTAGTGCTGCCCAAAGTTGTAATAGTTACAAAATATTAACCAGCATGGCCTGTGTAGGACCAAAGTCAGTTTTTCCCTCAGTGTAACATGTGTGACATCATCATGCGCAGTATGCATAATAATGTGTGAATGTGATCCTGGTTCACCCTCTCTCCCATGTACACAAAGACCTCTACATCAGAGAAGTATATGACTCCCCTGTGTGATCCGGGTTTTACTGTTGCTAGGTGTCAGGCTGCTACTTCCTGTGAAAGCAGACTTTCCACCTGTTGTAGACATAAGAGTCTGGCTGAAAAATCCATATGTGCCCTACAGCCGAGGCTTGGAACACACAGGCAAAGTCATATACACTGAATTACCTGCTGTTCCACTGGTTAGAGCAGCTAAGCATCCTTGTAGTTACTGATTTCAGTGAGCTCTTTAAGTAAATCAGTTTTGATCTGTGCCAGAGGTCAAGAAGTTTCTCACACTGCAAAATACTGATATGTATTAAATGATATGATCTTTTTTTGTTCACGTGATGACATTATTTAAATTTTCCTGTTGTTTTTTATTAGATTAAATATAATGCGTTAAGTTGATTGGACAGGTGAGAGATGATGTCATTATCAAATATATTCAAAAATTCTAAATCTATCAGGATTCTGCATGTACATGTACTACAAGATAAAGTACGAGCAACGATTATATTGTGTAACTAAGTCCAAATTATTTTTCTCCACTGTGCATCGTGTTGTTAACTCCTCTCACTCTCTATTATCATGTAGTTCATTAAGTAAATTGCGTCATTTGGAACCAAACCATTAAAGTTTAACCTTTGATATTACTTCAGTTTATTTTGCATGTGAAACTGCACTGACCTGCTAATTTATTAGGTAGACCTAGATACAACTGATGCAGGATAAGACAAAAACCCTGCATTAAGTCTTCCCTTCATGAGGAATCCCACCACATTTATATGAATGAGGGTCAACAAAATAATAGGAACCGTTCTCGGTATAACCCAGCATAGTTCAACAGCACCATTAAAATAAATCAACACCTCTCACAAACAGATTCAATTAAACTGGATATTATAATCCTCATGACCTGATGAATGGAGGGTTCATTGCAGGGCCTTTTGATTATTCTGAATTAGTAAATTGCCAATTAGGTCCGATATCATTGGATTGAAAAGTGTTCATTAGGAACTATAAGTGCCATCCCTACTGTCGTTTCCATCTCACTTGTTGATGCGTGGCTGTCTTGCAGTGTTAGGGGGTCCTGGGGGTCTGAGTCGTGGAGAAATGAGCCTGGCAGAGGTTCAGTGTCACCTGGACAAAGAAGGAGCCTCGGACCTGGTTATTGACCTCATCATGAACACTACAAGTGACCGAGTTTTCCAAGAAAGCATCCTCCTGGCTATTGCCCTGCTGGAGGGAGGAAACACCACCATCCAGGTCAGTTAACCCCAAATATCCATCATACAAATATACGTCAGCGTCTACCACTGAACAACTTGATGCTGCACTACACCTGAACCTCAAAGTAAATACTTACACTTCCCGTCAACCGCCTGCAGTGTTTCATTTCGCCTGTTATCTATGCAGATGCTCAGTCTATCAGTGCATCAGCACTATACGATGTGTGAAAGCACACACTGTGTCATGGTTAGAAGTTTTCATTACTGTTTCATCTACAGTATATGGGTCAGTGTGCCACCATAGCTGCACATGTACGTTGCCAAGCTGGCTCTCCATCCCCCCCATACCCACTGCTATATCATCTAGCTCAAAGGTTAGGTCAGCTGCTAACGATGTAGGTTGTTTGCAGATCGTTATACTTTAAAACTGTTCTACATGTTGTATGTATTAAGGTTCTTTCCCTATTTGCTTTTGAGATTTGCTCCTCTAACTCGTTTGTTTTGAGCTGTCTCTGTTTTCTTTTTTGTGTCCCCCTGTCTGTGGATCAGTCTGTCCTTCATACTGTCTGTCTGTCGATGCATTGTTGTGTAAGCAAGGGGCTTGCATAATCAGATTAGAGCGAGGAAGCCACTGTGGTGGAGATAATGCTTTGGCTTCCCACGGCTGCTGCAGAGCTGCGTCACGTGATCCGTTTGTTACATAAGGCCTGTGTGAATGAACAATGAGGAATGTCTCAGCCTTCAAAACATTCCAGCCTCTCTCCCGGTCCTTCGCCTTCTCTCTCCGGCCCAAACTGGGTCATGCTGGGCCCCCGGAACTGGGGCAGTGGGGAGAGTGGGTGGAGGGACGGGGAAACACAGAGGAGATTGAAGAGAAACTGGAGCTCCTCTCGCGATGGCATTCCGATGTTTGTTCAGAAAAGGAGGTTTCTTATCAGGAAAAACTACTCAGCAGCTCACCCACACAGTACAAATATTTGTGTTCTTTGAGGCACAGTATAGTTACCTAACGAATGTCAATAGTGCACCTGAACTCTGTCTTTTAATCCTTTTTTACATTTTATGACTATTGAATGACAGCCTTAAACCAGAAATAAATACCATAAACTTTGTCGGAGAAAAATCATTTTGCTCTTTGCTCTCTTCGAAAAAAAAGTTTATAAAGGATCATAAAAGTTGCCTTGGCCTTAATTTGATATGTCGAGCAGAGCACCTGTTACTTCTCGGATAATCTTGCTCTCATGTAACACTGTTAACTATTTACTCATGACCTTCATAGCGCACGGAAATAAACCAGGCAAAATAACTTGGGATAGCATGTCGCGCACTTTCTGCTGTTCTGCAAAGCCGCTCCATTTTATGGCTTGTCGGCTCTTCTATGCTCTTCAGTGTTTTTTGCGACAGCGAAGAGAAAACCAGCTGTCATGGCGATCTGTGATGTTTCAGTCGTCGGTCTTCTGGCATTTAACATGGCACGCTGTTTGTTTCCAAAGGAAACGTGCACTCCGGGTTTGTTTTACCTTTGTTGTAAAACAACAACAATATTCAGGCTGTGCTCTCATTCAGGTTGGTGGCAGATTTGAAGACAGTGGGAAGGAAGGGGCAACGGAAAAGAGGGAAAGGACTTGAAAGAGAGTGGAGCTGCATTTGGTTTGCATGTGGTGCTGCCTGACGGGAGAGGGAGGGGTGAGAGGGTAAGGGAGTGCGAGTATAAATAGCTGTTACATAACATCCCTTTGTTGATGCCAAGTCGCGGAACGGAAGGAGAGAAAGGAAAGCGCTATGACCTTGCTTTTCAGTGCTGCCCGCCCCCACCTCGTCCAACTCCTCTCCGTCTCATTCCACTCAGGGTTGTCTCCATGGATACAGACAGTCTCTGTGTTTACTCAACACTACAGGGGGGCCCTGAGATGCTGATCCCTCTCATATTTCTCTCCTTCATTCTCCCCTATTAATATTATTCCATCCTCTCCTTGGATACTTTGGGTGACTTCATCCATAGTGTCATCTCTCCATCATGCCACCCTTGTCCTTGCTCATCAAGTGATATCAAAACACAAATGGTGTCGTGATGTGGCAGCGCAGACTTGTGCAAGGGCCGCCGTGGAAACACTAAAGATGGCAAAGTGGTTAGACTGGAAGGTTCACTTTTTGTCTTCTGAATAATTGTCAGTAAGACGTAGACATGCATACATTTCTAAAGACACCATGAAATGAAATCTGCTGTGTTACTTACTGTAGCATTCCGTCTTCCACGCATGGGCTTTTCTTTGCTTCAGTGACTCACTCAAAGGCAACTCAGATGGTACAAACAAGGTGAGCTGACTGGACTCTTTCAGTCGGCTGCTGAAGTTGAAAACTTCCTCTGTTGGACAAATTATAAGTAAACTACTACATGACTGACACAGCCAGGTCTTTAAAACTAACTAAAGTTTTAGCAACCCGGAGACCCCATAGCATGAAACACCTCTGCCTGCATGCTCACCCTGCGCCGTGAGCTGGGCTGAACCCTGACACTAAACGTAGTATCTTTAACTATCCTAGAGATGAATACATTGACAGGCAGCAGAAAACAAACGTATTTACAGACAACACAGTTGTTGAAAGAATTCGTCTTTCCAAACATTTGTGAAATGTGGGTGTGTCCTTCAAAATTGGCATGTACCTATGCCGTAGACAGCTGACCTAGTTTTGTGTGTTTCTGTAAAAACCTGTGGGCGTTTGCGCAATCTAGCCTGTCTGTGCTTGAACTGTAGTGTGTGCGTCGTCGCAAGTTATGTAATGGGAAGGGGGGGGTGGGGGGGGTGGGGTGATGGTGAGTGCTATTCCCTCAGTTTGCACTGGTGTAATCGACGTGCGTTAAACTGACCGTGGGCCTCATGCCTCACCCCTGCACCTTGCCTTCTTACCCCTCCTAACCCCTTGCCGGCAGACCCACGCTTTAGCTGCCTGATGGAGTTATGTGAGCAGGGACAGGAATGCAGGACCATTACTGTCCCCCAACACCTACCACCTCAGGCACGCTGTGAGTTGTGAGCTGTGAGTGGGTTGCCAGTAGCGTAGCAAGTTCCTCTCTCCGCTCTGTCATCAACTTGTTTATTTGGTGATGGCCTTGCTCTGTAGCTTCCCCCTCCCAGCTCTGATATCTCCCTATGAGTGTTGGCAGAGTGCGTACGTGCAGGAGTGCTGCTGCTCAGTGGTGGAGGGCTGGGGTGGGGCGCGACGCTTGGGAATCTGCTTTGGGGCTGGCAGTATCTTTGCATTTAATTCCAGTGCATACAGATCTCTTAGCACGAGCCTATTAACACACTATCAATGCAGTCAAGGGAGACAAGGCTTGTTTTGTCCTTTCTGCTTAACATTTTCCTCGTGATCATTCTTCTGTTTTCCTCCAGTAGCCCAGTTTTGCATGTAACCTGGAAAGACAGGTGGTTATGTAACAATCTTTCAGAACTGGCCTAGATACAGTCTGACAGCATTTTCTCTGTCCCTGTTGCTTGTTCTCGTTTCCCCTCTTTCAATCATCTGCTTTCTTCCCTCCCTTTTCCTCTCATATTCCGTCTTCGGTGTGTCTCCTTCGCCTCTAGATTCTTTCACCCCGCTCCCCACCATCTCTGCTTCCTGATCTGTGTAAGTAGGCCAGGCTTCTCCCTCTCGTGTCATTTTACACCCCGTTAGTGTGTTGAGGCCCTTCCATAGGCTGCCGCAGATAAGAGCTCTTACATAATCAAAACAACAGCCCTGTGGGTTGGGACACAGTTTATGCACTGCACTCGCTGGAAAGTGTTCTAATTCTGCATGAACCCGTTCCTCAGCAATAACTGCAGCATTTAAACCCTCAGTAAACCCAGACCTGCTCCTCTGTAGTCATCAAGACCATTTTGTTCTTCAACATGTTACATCACCACCACTGCTCTTACTCATAATTACTTTTGCCCGGAATAGTTGCAAATTTTGAACGGAAAATAAAGTGTTGACTGTGCAGGTTTTTAATTATTATTTAACTGTTATGAATGTTGTATGATTGTCCCATAGATAGACTTGTATCGCATTATGTTATAGCTGAAAAGGACAATTTATCATGTTGTCTATATATTGAAATACAATATTGTCCTTATAGTTTCTCAGAATCCAACGTTAAAATGGTTTGTTTTGTCCCACCAAACGACTTCCAGTCGATTATTCTTTCATGTCCAGCGCTTCATATTTCACACAGCAAACCAATAGGGGCAAACAAATCACCAGAAAGTTGGGGTGTCCAAGCCAGTGACTCACTGCTGCCTCTTCTGGAATTAATTAATGTGAATGCTGGAGCATTCACATTCTTGAGATTGTAAAATTTATTATTCTATTCACATTCCGTACGTTTTTTGACGCGTTTCAACTCCTCGCCAGTTCAACGTACAGAAACCATTCAGGTATCAAAACGTGCGTCTCGTTGGTATTACAAAACATGACAGTTCGGGTTGACACCCTGACAAAATAATTTCTTTAAGTATCTGACATAGACATGTATACTTATAGACACTGTGAAAGTGATTCCAACACCACCTTAATATGAAAGCATCCATATCCGGGATGTTTTGGCTTAATTTTGGACGGTGAGAAGAAGAGGAGACACACTGTTTGTGATATATACAGTCCATGGTGACTGCTCCTTTACAATTAATTATTTACTGTTTTAGCAGACAAAAAAATATGACTAAAGCTTTTCTTGTGCTTCGTGTCCAGCGATCGTTCTTCTGCCGTCTGACTGAAGACAAGAAATCAGAAAGGTTCTTCCGGGTCTTCTACGACCGCATGAAGCTGGCCCAGCTGGAGATCAAAGCCACGGTGAGCGTGAATACCAGCGACCTGGGAAACCGGAAGAGAGATGATGACAACCAGGACAAAGACGTCCCTGTCCGTAAAAAAGGTCAGTGGTCACCTGTTGTGATTTACCGTATAGACTGATGTCCTATTGTTTATCCCAAAAGGTAAAAAACGTATAATTTGTTTTAAAATCCAGTCTGGGAAGCTAATTCAGTCTGTGGAGTGATGTAGGATCAGCTGTATTCTCTCATTTGTTCCTTAGCGAGAGACTCAACGGTAGTCATGACAGAGGAAGTGCGAGAGCAACTGCTGGAGGCCTCGTCTGCCACCAAGAAAGCCTTTAACTCTTACCGGCGTGAAGCAGACCCTGAGGACCACTTCACCTCAGCGGACGGGCAGCCGAGCACTGGGGACAAGAATCAGGATGACGGAGAGATGAGTTTCGTAATCATTATCATGCAGCCGATCCTTCGGTTCCTCCAGCTGCTTTGTGAGAATCACAACCGCGACCTGCAGGTGGGGGGGTTAACTTTTGACACATAAACATTAGAGTGCATCACATCCTTCAAGTGGTTGCGATATCTAAGACGTGCATGCTTTCGCCTCCCCCTTGCAAGATCTTAGTCTGACATTGCCTGATAGGTTGTTTCATCTCATCTGTGTCGATTCTTCTCTGACAGTCTGTTTGAAAGTTCTTCTCAGTTCTCTCCTCACAGTCATGACTTTGTTTAGAAAGCAGAAAGTTTTGTGCCTTGCAGAGCCGTTGGTGGAAAATAAATGAAATAGTTTGTGCTAGCACAGTGCTGCAAAGGCGGGAGTAGGTAGTGGCGGAACTTTTGATTTCAGCAGAAATAAAACTTAAATCCTGTGTACTTATTTTTGGTTTTGATTGCTCGTGGTCTGCAGTAAATCCTGATGGGTCGATTTAGACATATCTTCGTCACACTGCTGATCTTATGGGCCGAAATGTTTATCTTCTCAGAACTTCCTTCGTTGTCAAAACCACAAGAACAACTACAACCTCGTGTGTGAGACTTTGCAGTTCTTAGACTGCATCTGTGGCAGCACCACAGGAGGTCTGGGTCTACTTGGACTGTACATCAACGAGAAGAATGTGGCCCTGATCAACCAGACGCTGGAGAGTCTAACAGAGTACTGCCAAGGCCCCTGCCATGAAAACCAGGTACAATCCACACGATGGTGTGATGTGACGTCTCAGACTCTAGTAAGGCAGTTTTTTTATGTATCTTTTGTTCCCTGTGTCCTCCAGAATTGCATTGCCACTCATGAGTCCAATGGCATTGATATCATCATCGCTCTCATTCTTAATGACATCAACCCACTTGGGAAAAAGCGGATGGACCTTGTGTTGGAGCTCAAGGTGAGTCAGCGGGGCTGGGGAATGTGGAGTGGAAGAAAGATCCACACCTTTACTTGTATTAGCAGCTTTGGGTTCGGGTCTTTGGCCGAACATGAGTGAAGAAGTGGAAGTGAAGAACTTTCCTTTCGCAGCAGGATGGAATATCCCTAACGGGCTGCACATGTGGACGTTGTGGACATTCATCCAGCTAGCTTTAGTGCATGCCTGCCAAGACAAATGAGTCAGACTGAACTTTGCTGGTCTGTTTTGCTTGGATTAGGAAACTGACTGGGCTAAAGTAATTTCCTTTCTATGTCGCCTACCTGCACTCTTTTTTTCCCCCTCTTAGAACAATGCATCCAAGTTGCTGCTGGCCATTATGGAGAGCCGTCACGACAGTGAGAACGCTGAGAGGATCCTGTACAACATGAGGCCTAAAGAGCTTGTGAGGAACAGGCACCTTTTTACATCTTAACTACAGCAGCTTCTAAACTATAGCCATGGCTCTATTCGGTATCATTAAACATTAATGTGACATTATACTGAATGCCTACTGTAGATATTGATCCTTGTGTGGGCCTGTGTATTCAGGTGGAGGTGATAAAAAAGGCCTATATGCAAGGAGAAGTGGAGTTTGAGGACACAAAGGAGGAGGAAGATAATGAGGAGGACGAGGAGCATGATGCAGCTTCCCCCAGAAATGTTGGACACAACATCTACATTTTAGCGCACCAGGTCTGGTAAATGTTTCTGCAACACGCTTTGTAGAGTCCTCATTGGATTGGAACAGCATAGAACGACGACAGTTTTACTCAAACCTTTTAAACCTCTCCCTTTTATTTTGTTGAAAAGCTATACCTTGGCTGTGTCCTTTCTTACAGTTGGCGCGTCATAATAAGGAGCTGTCCGTGATGCTAAAGCCAGGAGGGGCCAGCGGAGAGGGAGACGAGGCCTTGGAGTTCTACGCAAATCACACTGCTCAGATAGAGGTCATAAATACTTGTCTTGACACACGTTATTAACCAGTTTAAGCCCCTTTTGTAGCAGAATTTCACAAGCGATACTAACAGCGAATTATCCTGAAAAGTTAATTTCTGCAAACAAAGCGACGGTGAGTTGTGGTGAGGTGACTGAATCCATCTGTCCAGATTGTGCGTCAGGATCGCACCATGGAGGAGATAGTGTTCCCTGTGCCCAACATCTGTGAGTTTCTGACCTCCGAGTCAAAGCTGCGAGTCTACTACACCACTGAGAGGGACGAGCAGGGCAGCAAGATCAATGACTTCTTCCTGCGAGCGGAGGACCTCTTCAATGAAATGAACTGGCAGAAGAAGCTGAGAGGTGAGATATGCTCGGTGCACATCCTGGTCGAATCTGCACTGAGAGTGTTCGGAAATTATATAAAACAGCAAAAGACTGCTAATTCACGCGTTTGAGAATGTGATACCAAACGCATTAGGCTTCATACATCAAGACTATCAATTGTGGCAGATTATTTTTCTATTAATCATTTAATAGATGAATCAAGGAAATTTCCGCACTAAACTCAATGGAATTATTATGTAATAGAGGCTCCGAATTGCCCGTAGGTGTGATTGGTGGTTAGCGTCTGTGAGTGTCCTCTTGCCCAGTGCATGGTGGAATTTCAATCCCTTCAAGCCATAACAGGATACAGCAGGGTAAGTAGATAGAAAGATGCAGATATTCCCGACATGACAGCCAGACTGACGCTGTCATCCTATGTGTGGTTGTGTGTTATGAGTGTGCATGTTTCCGCTGTCTAAAAGCAGACAGGGACTTTCCACATTCACTGAGCCATGAAACATTGTACAGTACCCTTATGAATCACAACTGAGAGATTGCCTGCTCACGCAGATAAACACACAAACACAGATCCGCACCCACACTCAGTCACACTTCTAATCCACGTTCAAGACTGCATGCCCACACAAAGCCATATTTTGTCTCTCACTCAGAGGAGGGGATTGACAGAGAAAAGTCCCTGCATCTATTTGTCCTTTTCCACAAAAACAACAGATAAAAAAACAAAAAGTAGTCCATTTAAAGTCCAGTAATGTGTCTGGAGTGAAGTTTAAAGGGTCATTTCTGAAGGTTTTTCATCTTCTTATGGGCTACGTAGATTCTTTCTGCAGGTTTCTGTGATTTATTTTTCAATGCAACAAGTATTTCCTTTATGACGGGAAAATCTGTGCATTGCCTTTTATTCTCTATACATTCCCACATATTGCGTAGATGGTAAGTAAATTGGTGCAGAAAAGAGTTAGTAGGTAAAAGAGTTCAACAGAAAAAAAAACACAAGAAATCACAGTGGAGAAATGCAAAACAGTTCTGATCATTATTCAGCAGCTGGTTTCAGTTTCTCAAAAGTGATAGTTGGCTGCTACAATTTAAAACAGATTGTCTTTGGCTTCTGGTCTGATGGTCAGACTAAACAGGAAGTCTGAAGATGTCATCGCAGGATCTTGCCAACAATTGGCAAGTCTTTTACTTTTACCATTCAGAGTGTGTTATGGTGTTGGTAAACCTGACTAATGTCCCACTCTTCCTCTCCCCTCTATCACCTCCAGCTCAACCAGTGTTGTACTGGTGCTCCAGAAACATTTCGGTGTGGAGCAACGTCTCCTTCAATCTGGCTGTCCTCATGAACCTGCTAGTCTGCTTCTTCTACCCCCTGGAGGGGATACATGGAGGTCAGTCGCATAGGTGTCAGACTTACTGAACCACCCGTCTCTCTCTCTCTCTCTCTCTCCACCCTCCACAGCGTGTTACTGATATTACCATGAAATGACATTTTGGATTTCCAAAGACCGATTTGGATGTGAGAATTATTCCTCTCACTTGACTGTGAAGTAGATTTGAACTAAGTTCTGGTGAAGCTCTTTCAGGCTAATGAAACATTTACTGTCAGGTCAGTATTGTGGATTCTTACATGCATATTGATACATGAATGCAGTGTTACGGAGGTGTGTTTGACAGTAACGCTTCTCCACTTCTTCGCAAACTGGGGTCAGGCAAAGATAATGTGCTTAGTGTTGCAAAAAACAGGAAGGACGGGGGTTTGCAGCCAGCACTGATACAAGCATGAATAGAATAGCTGTGTAGCTGTTTGTCATACAGTGAAATGCTATTTATATAGATTTACAGCACCCATTGTCAGAGCAAGAAATAATGCCCCAGTGAACAAGGAGAGATTATTGCTGCGCAAACTACTACCTCAGCTGCTCTCATGTCAACAGTTTGCTTTTTGTCTTTCTCTTTTAAATTTACCTCCCTCTCTGAAATAAGAAAAGTACCTGATATTGTCTGAAAGGTCACATGATGCAGCCACTCCACAGAGCGGACTCTGAATCCTTCTCCGGGGCACTTAACCTACTGATCTCCTCTTGACGTAATGTTCTGATCTGCTGACTGCAATCATTTGACCAGGATTAGGAGCCGGACCTGTGAGGTCCTCTATCTGTGTTTCAGACACACCCTCACACACAGACTAACCACACATGTCTTCAAAGCTTCAGCTCATATTTGACTGGCAGTAAAATGGAGACTACGAGTGATATTTAAGACCTCATTAACTTGCAGTAGTTCAGGTGGAACCACTTAGCTGGGTAAAAAACATGTTGCACATCATGTTTAAAGCTTAAAGCTATTTTGGTTTCCAAATTCTAATGATGTGTTTCTACTTGGTTCTATTCTGTTACCCTTCAGCAGGTTCTATTTCCCATCTGAATCCCTTCCTGGTCTGATTGACAGAGGGAGTGATATTTAATTACCCGTTCAACTTAAATGTTTATGTTCCCCAAAATGAACATGGGATTGGCGAAATAAAATAATGAACACAACATTGATCATATTCTTGTTACTGTGTGCTTTAATTAGCTGATTTCTTCTCAACATGAATAAGGTTTCTCGACAGTGCAAGACAGGATCACGTGAAACTCCAACATACCTTTGGCCTGCCTAAACAGGCACTTTCACAGAGTCAGGCCTCTAGCTTCTCACACACCCACACATACACAGCCTTCCGCCTTTGCTTGGGACTGTAGGATGAGGGTTATAAGGGCAGGACATCTAGGTCAGTGTGTTCATCTCCCTTTGGATGAATTGCTTTGGTTAACTCAACACAATCATAAAATGTGATCAAACGCGCTGCATTCTTGCAGGACCTTCCTCCGATTGTATAGATACCGTGATTGTTTGCACACAACCCAATCCAACAACTTGCACAATAAACTAAAGTGTGAGGTATGCACCCAGTTTGTGCGTGCAGGGAAGTGCCCCTCTTTCAGTCTGCCATATCACTGGAGTTGTGTGTTGCTCCCTTCCCTCATGAATCTTTCAGCTGAGGTATTTTTAGAGATGGCTGTTATGTAAGTGGCACCTGTCATATGATCTCCACAGGGATTGGGAGGCAGAGAACACTAGAGGAGGGGAAGGGGACGAGAGAGACGGGGGGGGGGGGGGGGGGGGGGGGGCCCCCCCCCCCCCCCCCCTCCCCTCTCCCCCC